>JAHPZR010055751.1:17500-27500 GCA_019787425.1 Platygyra sinensis | reverse complement strand
CAGTGTTAGGCCAAGGAAAACAATCTCGACTTAGGAAATCTAGTGCACCAATCGATGCCTAAATCAAGTCAATGAATAGTGCCTAGAGATAGAGGCTGAACGTTTTGCAAATCGGCTATGTCAGTGACTTAAATGTTAAAAAGTTTCTATGTCAAATTATTTTTTTGGTAAAAAACTGCTCGTTCCATGAAATGATTATTTCTGACAACACGGAAAGAGGGAGCCTTAAGCGAACATGCTGCTCACGCCGAAAGAAAGCATATGAAACTGAAAATTTATCAGCAAAGGAACGCTGAAATACAAAGCAAATCTTACATTTGAGCTGAAGTTTTCTTCTTCCTAACCTGCGATCAGGCGTTCTTTGTCTTCAGTTTTTTCTTCGTGGCGGGCTCGATCCTGTCACAACTCAAAGTAATCATCTGCTTGGAAATCCACGATACACACTCACGGCACGCTTGCTTGCCAATTTAACCCACCTGCGATTTGTCTTTGGCTTCTGTTTGGCCCGTAAAAATGGCTTTCAATCTGTTTAATTTAGCGGGCAACTTTTCACCTAAACACTCGGTACAGGTCAAATTTCAAGGACTTTGCTGCCCGGCCTTTCTCGCCAGTCCCTGGCTGTGTCTGAGTCACACTAAGGTGAGCTATAAGTCACGCACACAATGCTCACGGCGCTTTACGTATGAAAGATTATTATGGGATATCCCAGAAATTTTTGGAGCGAAGGTTGTTGGATGGCTGATTTCAAGAAAATAATAAGAGTCTAGAAAGCAGTTCTAATTTCCAAAACTGACACACGCCGAAGTTTGGCAAATGAGCCATAAGTCCAGGATGGATGCTTTGTTTTGGAAGAAGAAGCGTTTCTAGACTCTACCGCCTGGCTCACTTGTTCTTCAATGGCTAAGTTAACGGCGGACTAAAACCATGATCTTGGAACAAAAACACTCCTCGGTTCTTTGAGGAATGCTGGGTGACTTAACGAGGGTCACACTTATGTCCAGAAATGCAGGCAGTGGCGAAAATGGCAATTTTGGCGAAATTTTGTCAGTTAACCTGACGATTTTTATGCAAATTACATTGACAGAGATGGGCCTGACTTGTTGGCATATTTGGCGATTTTTTATGCAAATTACATGCTGGCGAATTTGAGGACCACCAGAGATGGGTCTAACGTGTTGGCGAATTTGGCGATTTTTATGCAAATTACATCATCGGAGATGGGTCTAACGTGTTGGCGGATTTGGCGATTTTGGCGATTTTTATGCAAATTACATGGACAAAGATGGGCCTGACGTGTTGGCGAATTTGGCGATTTTGGCGATTTTTATGCAAATTACATGGGGCTAATGTGTTGGCGAAATTTGCCGATTTCTCTATGACAGCCAAATATAATCGCTTAACTCGAGGGCAACGGAAAACAACATACATTCCCTTTGTTTTTTAAGCGCGTTGCTTAAGCAAACAACATCGATTTCCTTCGTTCTTTAAGCGTGTTACCTAAGCGAAATACCACGTTATTAAGCGTGTCGATGGTGTGTAAATTACAGCCAAGTAGAATCGTTTAACTAGAGGGCAAAGACATACATTTCCATCGTTCTGTAAGCGTGTTGCCTAAGCGAAATACCTCGTTATTAAGCGTGTTGCTTGTGTGTTAAAGTAACTGACAGCTAAATATAATCGCTTAACTCGAGGGCAACGGAAAACAACATCTATTTCCTTCGTTCTTTAAACGTGTTGCCTAAGCAAATTACCTCATTATCAAGCGTGTTGCTTGTGTGTAACTGACAGTTAAATATATTCGCTTAACATGGGGGCAACGAAAAACAACGTACATTTCCTTCGTTCTTTAAGCCTGTTGCCCAAGCCAATTACCTCATTCTTAAGAGTGTTGCTTGTGGGTAACAAACTGCCCAATATAATCGCTTCACACTGTGTGTTTACGCAAGACTTCTGAAACACTATTGGATTTCTCCTTCCATTTACTAAGTGTTCAAAGAAATGTCGAATCTGTTAGACCTGTCGAAGGCAGGTTTGGAATCCCAACAAAATCTGCTATGTTGGCCTGAAATGTACATGGACTGTACTTTGGTTGATGATATTCGAATTAAGCATCTTATTTTTTGGCTGCGTGTCTACTAATTTGGAATGTAATCCTTTGGTCTATTCTGGACTTGGACATGAAACAATAGTAATCATGTTATGGAAAACTACTACACGTACCAGAACATGCTGTGATTTCGCCAATTCGTAAGTAAAATGTAGTATGTATAGGGCAATGGGAGAAACAATGACAACTATTTTATTATATTTTCTGCATCGGGTTACATTTCAATACACATCTTGATATTCAGCTAATCTTAAAGGATTATGTATTTCTAACAAATGTCATTGGTTTTCCTAAACCCAAGGTTTGTTGTTTTGGACATTCCTATTTAGGGATGATCATTTCATTAAAAGTAATTGCTTATATTCTAACTGATTGATACTGATATATTTACATGTGATATATGAACTGTTAGAAAGAGAATTTTTAAAGTAATAATTACACTTTTAAGCAAATCTGGCTGTAGATCAGAAAACTATACTCGCCATTTTTGCCAAACTCGCTGTTTTCGCGAAATTTGCCAACATGACCGCTGCCTTCTCACATTTCATTGATTTACTCTTATCATTTCTTCATCAATTTTGGCAAAATTTCGCCAACATTTCAGGGCCCTTCTAACTCATTTAATTTAATAGTTCTTATCATTTCTTCCTCAGCCTTGGCGAAATTTTGCCAAAATCGCCATTTTCGCCAACATTTCGGGGCCCTTCTAACTCGTTTAATTTATTGGCTTAGCATTTCTTCCTCAACCTTGACGAAATTTCACAATTTTCGCCAAATTTGCCGTTTTAGCCAAATTCGCCAACATTTTGGCGAAATTTTGCCAAAATCGCCATTTTCGCCAAATTCGCCAACATTTCAGGGCCCTTCTAGCTGGGTTAAGGTGATTCCTCAGTATTGCATTGCGCATCCCTACTGTGCACGATTTTTGCGTCATTAGCACGTGCAAGTACACAACGAAAGAAATTTCCCTCAAGGTAAACTTGATAGCGAAATAAATGTTCATTTTCTTTTAAACGAGCATGGTGACCTATATTTTTTATTGCATAATAATATTCTGCATATTGTCTTCCTTAATTTAAAAGAAAACTAAAAAATTATATCGGAAGGAAAAAAAGATATAGATGAAAGAGTGCACGAAACCGTTACTCTGTGATGCAAATTATGACTGCAAAAATAACAACTGTACGAACGCTTTACGTCCACGTGGTTTCAAATAGTGTGATGTTTCCACAAATTTTATATGATATTGTTCTATATGCTCGACACTTTCTACCTGTCAAGTTTTTTCCCGAGTATTACTTTTATAAACTATGTTTCGAGCTACCACAAAATGTATAACGTGGACCAATGAATAACGCGCATGATTAGCACGAGTACAGGCACAAATGAAGTAAGATTGGCCCATCATATCTCTTAAACGAGAATGGTGACCTATCATTTTTATTGTATTTTTCGAAACAGTGTTTGGTAGAGAACATTCAGGGAAAGTTTTAAAAAAATTCATCGGTAACTTTTATTTCTGAGGAATCACCTTAATTTATTCCCTCTTATCATTTCATCAACAGCCTTGGCGAAATTTCGCCAAAATCGCCATTTTCGCCAAATTCGCCAACATTTTGGGGCCCTTCTAGTTGGCTTAATTTATTCACTCTTATCATTTCGTCAACAGCCTTGGTGAAATTTCGCCAAAATCGCCATTTTCGCCAAATTCGCCGTTTTCGCCAAATTCGCCAACATTTCGGGGCCCTTCTAGCTGGGTTAATTTATTCGCTCTTATCGTTTCATCAACAGCCTTGGCGAAATTTCGCCAAAATCGCCAAATTCGCCAACATTTCAGGGCCCTTCTAGTTGGGTTAATTTATTTGCTCTTATCATTTTGTCAACAGCCTTAGCGAAATTTCGCCAAAATCGCCATTTTCGCCAAATTCGCCAACATTTCGGGGCCCTTCTAGCTGGGTTAATTTATTCGCTCTTATCATTTCGTCAACAGCCTTGGCAAAATTTCGCCAAAATCGCCATTTTCGCCACTGCCTGCATTTCTGGACATATCTCGAGGGTCAAAGGCTTAATGATGCCAAATCTCCTACCAGGCGGGCACAAATATTCCTCGAATAAGCTTCGAATATCGGTAGAAATAACAAGCAAACTCTGCTTACCGGTAATTAACAGGTAAGCTCTGAATTTGTGTTATCGAAGTAATTGATGCTTTGCGAGCCAAAAGCCAACGTCACAAAGGCAGCTAAAAAAACATCCCTACCAGTAAAAACGGCAATTCAATTACAAAGACATGATGAAGGATTTTGAAAGAAGAAGAAAAACAACAATAATAACAACAAAAAAGATTTCACCGACCTCGAATCGAGCCCTCGAGTGTCACATCAAAACAAATTCGAATCAGCTTCGTTCGGCGCATTATCCCCTTGAGCTAACGAAGCAGCGGTGAGAAATTATTGTGTTATAGTGACTTCATCCTGTAGCGAAACAAAAGGTTTCATTTGTTTTTCGTTCAACAATAGATCACTGAGGGTTGTTTGCATACGTAATATCTTAAAACGAAGAGCAAACCAGCAGAAAAAATACAGGGTGATGTTTTTCTATTCAATTGAAAGTGGCATGCAAAATTTCAGGCGCTTTCGCAGAAAAAAGAAAACCACTTAGAATCGTCACTCAGCATGGTTTTGCACTCACCCCTTCAATTAAAAAATTTATCCGACGACAGCCTTGGACAAAGTTTGCTACCAACAGATTTGCCAAACAATCTTGAAGCTGAAGGATTACAGTTGAAAAAAGCAACAAGTAATGGGAACTGTCTGTATAAATTCTGCTTCGATTATCCTTAACGGAAATGAGATTCTTACATACACATCAGTTGTTATTGTAGCTTTGTAAGACCGTTCTATTAGCGTCAAGTAGCCTGTTGTACCTTGTAAGGATTTCACAATGTAATGAGAGTATTTGAACTGGTTGTAAATACAGCATGCACCTCTATTTAGTATTGACATTTTCACAAGAGGTTTACCATTAATATGTAGTCTTTTGGATTGTGTTCAAAGAAAAACGTTTGTCTGATATTTGGACCTTCATTCCTTATTTCATTGTTAAATAACTACAGCTGATTGTAATGAATAAATGAAGCCATTCATTTTTTTTAACTTTCAGCGTAATTAAGAAAGGAATAATAATTATTTTTTCATTCTGCTCGTGAAAATTTTGTTTTGGGCTAGTAGATGTTGGTTACTTTTACAGCTTGCCCAAAGGGCAAGCTGTAAAATTAATTTTCTTTTGCACCCTGGGTCAGTGTCACCTCAAAAACAAGCTCATCAGAGAGCACATGTGGATAGAGAACCCTGTGGTCATGCAGAATCTAGTGGGATGTGGTATTTGATACCGAAAACCTCATCCAGATTTTTTCCTTGTCAAGGTTTTTCCTTGCCTGAGGTTTTTTTTGCCCTAGATCCCCTTGAGAAACATGTTTTCGCTGTCTCTCTTAGTGCCTACACATGCCCTATAAGGAACCAGGAGCAGCTAACCCCACATCAAAAAGCACCAAATTAGTCATAATTTATTGTCATTAATATTTATTTAACTATTATTATTTATTTATATATAGTTAATTAATTTATGTATTACTTAGATAGTGCAGGTCCACATCAGGACTTTTGTCTTGCCCATTTTTTTATAACCTGCTTCATCAAATAAATTATGTATGTATGTTCGTATGTTTGTACCACGATTTACTCGGTTTTTTTTCCATTATTGTTCCAAGAGCTTTAGGTTATTTATATTGACCAAAACCCTCTTTAATCCTTTCACTAGCAAGCTTTTGGCCAAAAACACATTTGTGACCTTTCACCCGAAAACGTACACTAACGGTTTTCTGTTAAACGGCTGAGACGAACGGCTATCGAACGGTCTACGGTTGGTTAACTAAGCCGTTTGAAACGGTTTCATCGAACAGCTAAACGGTTTGTTAAGTATTCCAAACGGGCAACCTAACCATTTGAATGGTTCATGAATTTTTTCGAACGGTTCATGAAATTTCTTGAACGGTTTGCCAAAACGTTCGAACAGTTTATGAATCTACCGCACTGTTTGTCAAAACATTCGAACAGTCGCAAGCAGTATTCGCAAAATCAATGGCAAAGTGAACGGAATTAATATCCACTCACAAACTGAGAGGCCCGCACCCTGAAAGGATAGTACTTGTTGTGTATACCCATAGGTTCAAATAAGGAGAATAGGCGTAAGAAAATCGTTTTACTTTAACTATGCTTTAACTAACCATTCGAACGACTTTTTAATACTGTTTGTGACATTCTGAAAGCTCATCCACAGTCACGCTGTTACTCCACGCTGATTGGGTAATGCTAAAGAATGCATCTAATCAGGGTGGAGCAAACAGCATGACTGTTGTTCTTTTGCACACAAATTCCGGGCCGCGGAAGCTGGTCGCTTTGAAAGCTGCATTTCTCGAAATTATTTGGCGGCTGGCACTTGGATTTTAAATGGATCTTCGATTGAATGCCACAAAAAGAAGCATCAACCTTTCAGTTTATCTTGTGTTCGATTTGGAAGCAGGGCGATTCAAGGAATTGCTTCAAATATTCTGAGAAACAAAGCGGCTTTAGTCATGGGAATTTCTACCCTTGCTTTCAAACTCTTCGTCTGCGAAAATGTGGCTCTCTACACGAAACAGGATTTTCTCTGCCACATCGATACCACTTTGAATTTCGAAGTTCTTCCGAAACTTACTAACTTAACCTTCGGATTAAAGCCCCAAGTCGTGGCATCAAAATTGTCACTGTTTAGAAACGATCCATTTTCCACTTTGATTCCTTCCTTTAACCACGGCGAAAACAAGACAAACAGTGCGCTTTCAGGTGAGTTTTGATCACAGATCGCCGATTTAAAGCAGTTGCCTGGAGTTTAGAAAACAAAAATGGCAATGTTAGGTAGGTGATTTTATTGAACGACTGAATAAGCCAAAGGGTTGCTGACTTGTTTATGAACGGTTGACCAAGCTGTTCTTACGGCAGGAAGCTATTAATCGAATAGTTGACCAAAGCATTCGAACGGATTGAGAAATTTAGCGAACGGTTGGCGAAACCGTTCGAACGGACTGAGTAATTTAGCAAACGGTTGACTAAACCGTTCGAACTGATTGACGATTTTAGCGAACGGCTTACCAAGTCGTTCGAACAGATGCAAATTTTTTAGAATGGTTGAGCCAAGCCATTCGAACGGATGCAAATTATTTTCGAACAGCTTATGAACGGTCTGGAAATGGAAAACCGTTAGTGTACGTTTTCGCGTGAAAGGTCTCATTTTTGGACATTTTGGAGATTTTCCGGCTGGATATTGCCCAAATTAGCTCCATTCTACTCAAAAAGGCATCATTTTGCAACATGATAGCATTCCTTTCTTTCCACTAGAGTCGCATTTTACAAGTTTTGCTCAGGCATGCACAGAAATCAAAATTTTGAGTGACCTACATGTATGTCTTTACGCTTTTCAATCTTTTCAATTTTTTGTCTATTCTTTTTCTCCTTTTTGCTGCAGTGATTGATCTTCTACTGGGCTTGCTTCCCATTCAAAAACTTCCCAAGGAAGCATTGTCAAGACAAGCAATCTTTGCTATGGAGTAGCCATGTGTAGCAGCAGGAAATTTTGAGTATTTCACTCAAATTTCTGAGCAATTTCATGCATATGTTGGGCTCTATTGAGCAACCCCAACCTTTTCATATAAGTGTTTCCCCTGGTTTTTAATATCGCACTGTCCAAAGCTGTTTTACAGTTGATTGCACCATGTCAAATTAGTTGTTTATTGAATTTCTGCCGCAATAACTCTTTATCTTACCGCAGAAATGATCTGATCAGACAAGTATCTGGATGAAGACCACCAATAACTTTATTTTCAACAAAGCAACTCTCAACTGTTCAAAGATGGTCCAGTTTCCAGGTTAAAAGCCACCATATTCTTTGACACTAACACATGACTGCCCACAATGCATCTACTTTTGAGTGCAAGAATAAATTAAAGTTTTGCATTGAATAAATTACAAATAATATTATATACATTTGGTTAGAAAATACTTGTGTCATTTCATGCGATTTGCTTCATTATCGCTGACCTTTCTCTGCCCACTTAGCAGAAAGAGGCCTGGAATATCAAGTTATTCAAGCAATTGAAGAAGCCAGAAACAAGAAAACAAACCAAGACTAACCTCTCTATTCTTTGCAAATCATGTCAAATCATCGATGCATGTTGAAACACAAATTGTGTTACTTCTTGCTTTTTTCCTGTCTGCATATCACTCCAGCACTTTATGTGGCATCAAAAAAAGAGGCTGCACCCTCAATGCCCGTGAATTTCTGTAACCTCAAAGGCCGCAGCACTATTGTATCAGTGAAACTTGTCTTTAATTGCCACCAGCGTAAAAATACAAATGCTTCGGCCGAGAAGAGCCTGTTAATAAATTTGGAGTTTTTATTACATTTTCTCCAACCGCACCAAGCCCTTGTTGAGAGCATACTGAAAGGGACCTTTCTCATGTTCAAATGAGCCCATACACGAGATTGATCACCAAACCCTGTTATAAATGTCAAAATGATCGAAGGTCCATATTATTTTACATCTAGCTTCACACAAACCAACAATCGTGTACACTCCTCCTGGCAATTCTCGCCATTGTTGAACTGGTTCACTTTGTGGGATACTTTCTTTTTTTACTCATTCTGTTTGATCTGTTTGATGTCTAATAGAGGTTGGCTCTTATCTTCAGTTGCTATGGGTAAATTGGAAGATTTTTTATTTTTGTTTACACTCATTTTTTGTGCAATTATAATCTGACTACCTACACAACATTTTGCCACATTTTGCACATTTTTCTTTTGGATATTTTTGTGTTTCCTGTTTTTTTTGCAAGAATTTCTTTCATGCTCTCAAAGTGAGTGATTTTATGTAAAAGTTTTACCACAAACTTTGTATAAGTAATCTTGGAAATACCATGCACATGGTGATTTTTAAATGACTTATTGTCTATTGTGATGTAATTATCCCCTTCTTTGTTGCAAAAACGTTTCTTAATCTTTCTGGAGAGTCAGTTCATCCAAGTAAACAACACAGATAGATTGGGCCATGCTTCTGTGTTTTAAGGCTAACCACAAATGTTTATATGAGATGTCACATTGTGCACCACCAAGTCAAGAAGCAGGTAAATACCTCCTCTGCTATTGCAGGTTGAAAAAAAAAACAGTTGTTTTGTGAGTAAAAAACTCCTAAAGAAGTTTTTGTTCAAAATTATCCTGCTCATATTATTGTGAAAAGTTCAAGCAATTTCCAGTACGTCTGCTGAGCATGAAAACAGAAAAATATTTTAAACTAAATGATAACAAAATTTGTTATGTCAGCTCTGCAATCTGTCCTTTCCTTTTTGTGCAGTCTTTCAAAGGATTTGATGATCCACTTGCTGAATTTGAGACAACATTCCAGGAAGTTGTAAAAAGGTTAAGGCAGAAATTCAGGTATTTGCATGTTTTACCAAGTCATGAACAAAATTAATATTTAAATAATATCCAGTCAAATAATGTAACACGAGCGTGGGACCTAGAAAAAACCTGCGTCCCAATAGGATTTGAACCCATGACCTTCCGAACACCGGGCGGACACTCTATCCACTGAGCTACAAGATCAACTAATGGAGAGCCAGGTACGTTAATTAACTGAGTTCTTACATGACATGCATCTCCTGCATCCTGCAGGATTCAGCAGTGAATATGTGATAAATAGTGATAAATAAATGATGGTGAAATTGCAGCTCGGTAAATATATGTGAAATAATGCAACACGAGCATGGGACCTAGAAAAAACCTACGTCCCAATAGGATTTGAAC
>JAHPZR010055751.1:0-10000 GCA_019787425.1 Platygyra sinensis | reverse complement strand
TCCCTCGTAGAAGGTCCAGCTGCAGCAGAAATCAAAGTGCTGCCCTTGACATCGGAAAACTACAACTTTGCAAGAAAGATCTTGTAGGACAGGTACGGAAACAAACAACTAATCATTAGCTCTCACTAACTTACTTAAATTGCCAGTGGTCAGTTCTGCCAATGATGTTAAGGGGATTAGACAATTATATAACAAAAAAGAAATCCATATCAGAGGCTTGCAAGCTTTGGGTGTAGAGGCTCGACAGTATGGTAGCTTACTCGTCCCAGTTCTCCTCAGTGAAGTGCCCATGTGGTACCAATGATCTGTTCACTACTGAATCATCAAGCAGTCCAATTTGCAAGGAAGAATCATGCCCATTTGAAGGAAATTACTTATCAGAACGCAACCCAGAAGAGAATCTTGCAGTAGACATTATCATTGGAGCTGATCAGTACTGGAACATTGCAAATGGAGAAGTCAAAAGAGGAGAGAGTGGACCCTGTTGCAATGAACGCAAGATTTTGATGGACCTTATCTGGTCCTGTCAAGAATGCATCTTGTTCAGAGACTCATTCAGTCAATTTGGCAGCTCACAGAGATGAAATGGACATGCATGAGATGGCTCTTGACAAGAAACTCAGCAACCTCTGGGAATTGGAATCAATCGGAATTGAACAGGAAGAAAACTCTGTTCTAGAAACATTCAAGGAGACAGTCACTTTAAAGAATCAGAGATATGAAGAAGGCCTTCCATGGAAGGAAGCTCATGATCCACTGCCTGACAATCGCAGTCTCAGTCAAAGAAAATTACAGTCCTTGTTGAAGAGTCTCGGCCAGAAGCGAGAGCGACTCGAGGAGTAATAATCGTGTGATTAAGGATCAACTTGACAAGGGCATCATCAAAAGAGTTGACCAATCAGAGAAAACCCAGCCTTGTCATCAGATACATAACCTTCCCCATCGCTACGTCGTGAGAGAAGGCAAGTCAACAACCAAGCTTCGCATTGTGTATAACGCATCAGCAAGAGAGAATGGGCCAGCATTAAATGATTGCCTCCATTCTGGACCACCCCTAACTCCTGACATCCTGGACATTCTCATAAGATTCAGAGTCCAACCAATTGCATTACTTGTAGTTTGCTGACAAAGAGAAAGCCTTTCTCAAGATAGCCATCAAGGAGGAGGACAGAGACGTTCTGCATTTTCTGTGGGTGAATGCTGTGAATTCAGCTGACAAGGGAATATCGATTATTCTGCTTGAGTTGTGTTTGGAGTTACTCCAAGTCCCTTTCTTTTGAATGCAACTCTCCTTAAGCACATCACTAGCTATGAAAGGGAAGATCCTGAATTTCTCAATCAGATGCTTTGCTTGTTGTATGTAGATGATCTGAGTGTAAGCCTTGAATATATGGACAAGGCATACCAACTCTACCTCAAGTCAAGAGAGAGAATGGCTCAAGGAGGATTTAACTTGCGCAGATGGCTGACCAACTCAAGACCCCTAATTGAGAAGATCAAAGAAATGGAATCTCAGAGGGAATTCAGTATCCAAACAGAAAGGGGGAATCAGCTCGATGAAGATGATGAGACATACAATAGAGTCATGGTCAGTGGTTGTGAAGAGAGGGATGTCAACACTGAACAGAAGGTCCTGGGAACTAATTGGAACTATTTCACTTATGAGTTCTTGTTCAAGTTTCAGACACCTGTGGAAATTAAAGTGCACAAGGTCTAAAGCCCACAAATGAAATGTACTCAGAGTGAGGTAATAGTGAAGAAGAATTCCCAAAATTTACTGTTGGGTGACAGACGGCCGGCTTTTGGCCAACAGTCGGCCAACTGTGGGCCAACAGTTTGTGTTATGTTTGAGGCCAAAGTGTTGGCCGACTGTTGGGCAACAGTTGGCCGACAGTCGGTGACCTGTTGGCAACCTGTCGGTAATGTGACGGTAACCTGTTGGCGGGGCAAACTAAAATGATTGTAAGCATTTACTTGGCTATTGCTTCTAAACTACACAAAAAGAGTTAAAGTCATTTCATAACAATACCTTGCTCAGCACTTTCGATACTACTATGGCTTTTGTCCACTGTTTTAGCGTTGGCCAGCGATACTTGCCCAAAATGTTTCCTACATGTATTCATTCATCTGCCACTTTGAAGAGTTTCTAGTTCCTGAAACCTAATAATGCACAAAAGGGTATACTTTACTGATAAAACACACCGATAACGTGAACAAACTGCACTAAGACCTGTTAATAAAGAAAAGATAATAATTATTAATCAGACATACATGAAGTACTGTTCAATATAGTTTCGCAAAGCATTATAGGGTGATTGTTAAACTACTTTTGGCTTTGCTTATTTGTTGCCCCAAAATGGTTAAATCAAACCTACTTTGTGTACAAACAAAGATATGAGAAATGGATACTAAATGTACTTCCAAATTGTGGTACGTGCAGTCAGGAAATGGAGTAAATCAAAGGCTCCTTAGAGCAACCTCATGGTATGAATTGTTTACACCCTTGAGTACCTTGCGATCTGGCGATCTTTGCAAAGTTTATACTTTTGTTCGTAGGCTACACGTGCCGGCACAATTGTTATGTTTGTAACTGAGACGGGATTGACTTAGTTCAAAAAGAGAGTTACTGTTGAGGAAAAGATTGTTATTATTACTCAGAAAGGGAATTGACAAAAGGTCAAATTTTCTTAAGGTTTTTATGTATTTTCAGAATAACAAGTATAGTCTTAATTGTAATATTGTTGTATTTTTGTTTCTATACCTACTCCTTTTAGTTAACTTCCAGATTTTTGATTTCTGTAAACTTGTATACGTACTCTCTCTAGTTAATTTCCTGATTTCTGTTAACTTCTATACTTACCTTTTTCTTTGTAGTTAAGACATGACCCACCTAGATTAGCTAGCTACCTGTGGGCATGTCCAATTTGTTAAAAAATAATTATTAGAAAATAAAAGAATGTATGTATGTATGACATTTTTCGAAATCGGGAACATTGTTAATCAACAGGAAATAGTCAATCTGCTGATCTTTGCAAATAGGCATTTTTTCCCTGGAAAATGGATTTTTTTGGTATGTTTGTTTGTTATTGATTGTTTCAATTGATACCATTAAGGGCGCGTTCGTTTGGGATCAATCCGGAATAAGAATAATTGGAATAATGCGACTAAGCGTTTGTTTGGGAACCATTCTCATTCTGGAATACCTGGATTTCCATTCCGGCTACTCTGCTCCCAGGATTATTCCGGAATATCCCAAACAAACGCGCCCTAAGTGTGGTAGACAGATAGTTTTATTTTTTGGACAAGAGACTGTTGCTGTAGTAGAGACATGTGAAATACTACTGTTTTTATTTATTTAAAAAAAATAGTTATTGTTGAAGAAACATTTTGAAACTGGTATGTTAATGTCACCAAAAATATTTTTATACTTTGTCATTCTACAGTACATCCATTAAATATTCATATATTATAAGGCCCAATGATAGAAAGACATGCTAGATGTAAAAGTGGTAGGAGTGGACAGAGGGGGAGTGGGCACAAAGCACAGGAAATCCTTTTTATGGTAGAGATCAGATCATTAAAATTATTACATTGAACTACACAGTTCTTTTAAAGGGAAATTTTTCAATAAAATATATAATGTAATTATTATATATTGAAAAAAGAAAAAATTACACTTTTATCCCTACAAGCCTGTTTCGTGATTGCTCACTCTTCGGGGATTTTAATGAGAAGAATATTCCTAACCATCGATTATATACTATAAAAATTACATAACTACTGCGGAGAATTTAAATGATTAAATGTTTAGTTGTTACGTAGCAACGCTTTGTTTCTGTGGCGGCAAGAAGATAATTCAATCTGGTGAAATATTGCATGACTATCATAATGTATCACCCAAAAATGCTTCAAGTATGATGACAGCAACAAGAAGAAATTATTAAATATTTTGTTGTTCAGAAGTTATAATTGTTGTGATTTACAATTTTTATTCTCACTGGTACACAAGTGTTTTTTTTTCTGGATATTGGAGCAATATGTTGCATTAAGTTTGGCAGAATTTTAAAATCTTGCCTGTTGCACTAAGCTTCCTGGGAAGTATATAATTCACAGATTTGCTAAAATCGCCAGCTAACTTGTTATAGTGAAAAGAATGTATGTGGGGCTATTAACCAATTTATGATAATCAGGGATTACCGAGCAGAACAATGAAGTTACTTACTTCAAATAAGAAAATGTTAGAATGCATGACACCCCCCGGGGAGGGGGGCACTCCCTTATTTGGGATATATAGGCATGCGCAACCCCAAAGGGTATGGTTTTTCAGCTGTTTTGGTCATAAATAGGGTCCCGTACGAAAATCCTCGGCGAGACGCGGGCCAGATTCAGGCCATAAAAAAAATGCTAACCAGCGAGACTTGAACGTGACAAATCATGGCGATAATTCGGCTGACACGAGCGAGACAAAACAAGCGAGAATTGAGCGAGACATGTATCGCCGTGACCTTTTGATCGCCAGACTTAGCGATAATCCGGTCATATTCAAGCCATAAAAAAATCACGTCGATTGGCGATAAAACAACTCCTGACAATAACGCTACTGACAAGCGATTGGAAAGCAAACGACAATATAAAGAGATCAGAGCGAGACATTTGTATCGCCGTGAATACTAAGTATCGAATAAAATATAAATATCCAAAGAACATCGACAATGGTGCCACATTCCACGCGATTCAAAAATGATCCACCAGGCACATCCATCGCAGTCACAAATAAGATATTTATTCAGTCTTAAAGTCTCTTAAACATGTCAAACGAAAACCGTAGTAGTTTTCCATATAGTTACATGTAAATGAATTAAACCAAAGGAATACTTGTAAAGCATTGGCTACATTAATATAGAACTAGAACGCAAACCGGCGTAGTACAATATGGCATGTTCATTTGCGTTCATAAAACATGCATCTGGTCTGTCATCTACATGTATATAATTAAGTATTATGCATTTACATACAGTTTCCAGTGCCTTCTTGTCTTTGGGCATATTCGATATTCCATTCAGTGTTCTCCCCTTCGTCGATTGTTAGCTTAAACTCTCCAACATTTTCTTGGTTAATGAATTAAGAAACGAATTCCGGATAGGCGCCTTCGCGAGCGGCCCACCTTACTGTAAACACAGTTCAATTATGTTACGCACGTAGGGTAATAAGATCTGCGTAAGCTTTAAAAACTACGAAACTACCAAGAATACTTTTAACATTAAACAACAAGCAGAAACAATTGCTTTGAAGTGTCTCAACTTCAGAAACAAAGCATTAGAAAGGAACAGACCGGCAGTTAAATGCGTCATATCTCCTGAACATCAAGTCAAGTATTTTACATTGTTTACTTTCTTGTAGAGTTGTAATCGTAGCAAAATACCATGACAGCCCCTTTTTTGGCGACCGTCTAAACAACCCAATACAGGACCATATCAATAAAGATGCTAAATCAAAATATGTACGCCTTCAGCGATTCGAGCCAAAATTCAAGTGCTTCTACAATCTCGCGGCACATGTAAACGCGTGTTATTTTCCTAGAAAACATCGTTAAAAGATCTTTAACTCTGCAACTTCTTACTTATTCAATGTCGGCACGAAGAGTCATCGAAAACCTCGCACCTTTACTGAACTGGATCCTGTATTGCGTTAACTTCGATGAATGTATTGACATTTTCAAGTCTCCCTCTTGCCCTCTTCATCTTCCGTCTCGAGTAACTGATCTGCTGAGTGAAGACTTCATTGACCTGCTTAGGTGTAGGGGTTTCTTTGCCATTGGCCATGCAAAATGATAACAAGTACTCTGAAAAACAAATTGAAATCAAACAGATAATTAATTCACTGAGCTGCTGAGATTGGCAAGAGTCTCACATGGAGACGTCGGAATGAACATCACGTGATTGATTACGTAAATAACGTTGAATTAAGACGAAATCCGATAGAAGATGGAGCAATTTCAGGTTTTAGTGGACAAAAATCTGTACCAGAGTAATTTTAAATATTTTACAGTCATTTTTACATTTTTTTAAAGCTAAATACAGAAATAATTGCCTGAAATAACACCGAAAAATAATTTCCCACGGGAACGAGAGAAAATAAATTTCAAAGTTCAGTGATTTTGTGGAAACACAGGCAAAATTCCATCATCAGTTTCATTTCACCAAAACTTTTAAGCGTTTCATACGAAGTTCAACATTCGTTTTCGACGTTTGGTGTTGCTAGAAATGGATTGTTTTGAGAAGATAATTAAGAGAGCCCTACAGAAGTTTGCAATACAATGTAAATAATCTTGGTACAAGATTTTTGTCCACTTGTTACTCCAACGTCTAGCGGATAATTCTTTACTGAGAACTAAGGTAGAAGATATAGAAAAACCCAGGATATTACGAACTTTCTAGGTCTGTTTCCTTCAGTACTAGAAAAACAAACCTACGTTGCGGAAACATACGTCAGGCTGACAAGTTACCGACGAACTTCTAGACGCGGTTCGGGGGAAAAAAATTACAGACAAATGTATGGAAAATTAAGGAAAAAAAACCTCTCCTCAGTTCTTCAGGAAAGTCATATGAAACAAAACAGTCGCTATGATTAGAGGTCCTACCTTTTAAGACTTGCACTTTTGCATTGTCCAGTGGTTTCCTGATGTCCCCTGCCTCCTGAAGCTTGCTAGTAGAGGAAGAACCTATGCCTTGCCCACATGACTGGGCAAGCTCTTCACTTGAAAAAACTAATGGAATCAGTTTTTGTAGCAAGTGAAGAGGGCCTTTCACTCTGGCCTCGTTGACGAGGATTCTTAATTTGATGCCCGGGACGAACACATCGTATCCCGTAAGCAAGCGCACATCTCCCTAATACAAATTGATAAGAAAAAAATCAGAGAATAGCATCTCATTTGACATACCCGGAGGATGTCCCTCATAAGTCGACGTCCAAATCTTCTCATTCAATCTTTTAACCATGATGTCGTTATAAACTAGGGAGACAGAATCGTAATCAATCCCATTATATTTACTTGTTAAACATTGGGAAAATGTCCTTGGAGAGTCAGTAAAGTTCTTAACTTAACAAGCTACATGAAACGTGCCTTGTAATCAATGCGTTTTTTTGGACAGAAACCATCCAATTCAGTTCTGCATAAAACATGCAGCGAATAAAGGGAATATTGACATTATAACAACTGACGCAGTGACGGATAAGTGATCATGAATTATAGCTTTTATTCTTCTTTGCCTTTTTTACATACTTTTACCTGATTTGTAATCATGTAAATGTATGTTTAAAGCCAGTTCTGCAAGCAATCTGTAAACTCGCATTCACCGTTTGCTATCAAAACAAGCGAAACTGTAATTTATGTCAACAGCGTGCTTTCAGACCTCCTTTTCCCCCCCAAAATGCACAGATTTGCTGCTGGTTGTTAACAATTAACAAACGCTTACCTCAGATGGATTAAAATTGGCCTTTATAACATAAGACTCAGCACAGGCGGAGACTTCTGGCAGGGCCTGAATGTCTTCCCCATCAAAAAGTCCAACAAGTCTCTTGAAGTAGCCGAGGACTTCATTAGATGGTACTAAAAGTTAACAGAAAGATGCCTTAATAACAATTCAATGGTCTTTAACGATTTTCGAAGCATTTCAAACAAATGGCCATAACTTTAAGGGTAAGTAGCTTCAGAAAGTCCTTTGTCTTTCATGCATCCATAATCGGATTATCTGCTAAATTATACTCTAGAGTAGTCTAGATTACGTATGTGGGTTTCTTTTTTCTGATGTATGGGTTAGGGATAAGAGGCTGAGGGCGGGCTCTACTTCGTAACCAACAAAATTTTAAGTACAAAAAAACATACCAGCATATTGGTAACTCTTCAGCTGAACCTTAAGCTCCTCGTTCTCTTTTTCCATTTGTGCAATTTTCTTTTTCAAGGCAGCTAATTCAATACGTGGATCTACCTCGCAATTTTCACTTTCTTCGTCGATTCCTGTGATATCTTCAGTAATGCCGGAGTCATCAAGGAAAGATCCGTCTTCAGGATCGCCGTGGAAGTCTTCTTCATAGTCTGCCAGAGTTACCATGGCTGACGTAAACGCGGATCTTGTGATTCCCAAATCACTAGTCTCGTCTAGATTCACCACACTCACTGAATTCGCATACACTTGTTGCCTCTGTTGTTGCTCGTCGATGAGCTGATCAAGATTTGTTAGTGGTGGCAGACTTGCTAGTTGATTATTTACCTCTAGTGGGGTATGATGCTGTAGAACACTTCGTTCTTGAGTACAACTCGGCTGCGGTTCAGGATGGCGTTGCTGAGGCTGCTGTTGATATGTTTGCTTGGGCTGCAGTTGTGGCAGTTGTTTTTGTTTCCTTCGTTGTTGATTCTGCTCTTGTGGGAGTTTTTGTTGCTGCCTCGGAAGACTTTGCGGCATGCGATGGTGCTGTTCCGGTGTGTGTTGTTGCTGACTATGTAGTTGCTGCATCTGCTGCTGCTGCTGTTGCTGCTGAAGGTGTGACTGTTGTTGTTGCTGAAGCTGTGGCTGCTGTCGCTGAAGCTGCGGCTGCTGTTGTCGCTGTTGCTGAAGCTGTGGCTGTTGTCGCTGACGCTGCAGCTGTTGTTGTCGCTGTTGCTGAACATGTGGCTGTTGTTGCTGAAGCTCTGGCTGCTGTCGCTGAAGCTCTGGCTGTTGTCGCTGTTGCTGAAACTGAGGGTGTTGTTGGTGAAGCTCTAGCTGTTGTCGCTGAAGCTGTGGCTGTTGTTGTCGCTGTTGCTGAAGTTGCTGCTGTCGCTGCTGCTGCACTTGCTGTTGTTGTCGCTGCTGCTCGAGCTGTGGCGCACTTATGACGGGAAAAACATTGTTATATTGTGTAACTGTAATGATTTCCTGCGCAGCCAACATAGAGGATGCATCGATACTCTTCTTTTGCTGTGTCTTGTCTTTATTCCGTCTTCTCAGTGGGTCATTTTCATTGCTTTCTTTGGCCTTGGAAACGAACCTCTTTTTCTTGGGAGGAGAGCTTGATTCATTGACATTGTCATCATCACTAGGCGTCTTCTCTTTGCACCACTGTTCAACCAAGTCTGCGGTGGTATATTCATGGCCTTTACTAACGGCTGATCTTATGAACCGGTGCAAGTGTGCGGCATACTTGTCCAGAAGATGTTTCTCAGCTATAGCCAAAGACATGCAAGTGTGATTTACTAACTAGTTTGTGCAAAACTTTTTTTCACATTTAACACAATGCAGAACACAGAAACATATCTATTTCCCGCCATGGCACTAGTCTACGTTCGTAACAGCCACGTTTGCGCACCGGTTATGAAGAATTAAGAACACAAAAATCAGACCTGATGACAGTCTCAAGAAAAAGGTTCCTGGTAATAGGTAATGTTTTGATCTAGTACGGACCTAGTACTAGCTTCTAAATACCCGAAAAGCATTCCCTTCAATGATTAAAAATTTCACCGATAAGTAATTAATTCCTAGTTCCTCTCAGCCAAAATTTAAATACATGGTAAAGTGCCTTTCAGTTTGTTTTTGCCAAAGGCTATAAACATGCAAAATTGAAGAAACTGAACATTCCTATACAAAAATTATTTAGACCGAGTGAAATTTCCAAGATATTTTAATTCGTGTTTAGATCATTCAATTGTTTGTTTAACATTGAACACGAACTTTGACTTGACTGTTGAAGATGTCGACACAGGGTTTCCCGCGCTTATTTCTAAATGTAAATTTAAATACAACGACATATATTTGTGGCACCAATAACAAAACACGATTGCATAAAAGCAAGAAATGGGGCAAAGATACTTTGGCCTTTGTTAGAATTAACAGCAATGTCTGAAAGGAGGTATTAAAAGAGTATAAGGATATGCAACTATCGTGGAGCTGTGCCGGCAGGTATCAACCGAAGAGCGCGCCATCAGCAACGGTTATATTAATTTGGACAAAATTAAGAGTAGGAG
>JAHPZR010055750.1:15000-30392 GCA_019787425.1 Platygyra sinensis | reverse complement strand
CCTTTTATTTAAAAGGAAAGTATAATGCTCAACTTGACTTTCCCAGGGTGGAGGGATGTAAAAAGCATTACTGTTCAAATTACCTTCCAAGAGAAGAGTCAATAACTATTTTTGTTTAGTTGTTAACAATTATACTGTCTAAAATTGTCCACAATAACCTACATGTACATGTACATGTACATAGCATTACTTGATTCATTGGGAGAAACTGAGGTTTTACATGAAGGGAATGAAGATGGACAGTGGAGGAGTGGGTGCATGTAAGCTATTATGGACAGGTGCCCCTATTTAGGTATGAGCCACAGTTCCCTGGGCATATTGTTACCAAGCTCTAGTCTTGATCTAGCAGTTGGGGATCAAGTTCTGGCGGGGCTCATTGTGTTGTATGATTGAGCAAGACACTCTGACTAGTAGATACTCACACAGTGCCTTTCTACCCAGGTTGAGAATGGAACTGGAAAAAGTTTTGTAATGACCGGAGCAGGGGAAGGGGTAACCCTGCAATGTCCTACTTGTAGCATCCCATACAGGTTTGAGAGATTAAGTTGAAATAGTCCTGGCTAGACACCTTTAAGCTGTGGAAATCTGGGATAATCTCCTGTAGTGATGGACACTTGGCTTGGCACAGTCTGCACCTTCTTCATGTCTAAATACCTCTATTTTAAAGGAGGTTAAAACAATGCTACTTTCTAATTGTTTCCCAATTTAAACTTAGTGATTTGTTCTTCGACAATGTAGCAATTATTTAATAGGCCACTTGAAGTGTACACTTGTACAGTGTACAATCCCACTTGTGTGTACAGTAAGGCAGTCGGGAAGACTCTGGTTGGGATGCTGTATTGCAAATTCTTAATTTACAAGAATTTACATTTCACTCCAATTGTTCAATGCAAGTGGTTCCTGCTTACATGTAGATGTATATTCATAATTTGTTGATGAATAAAGTCATGCATATAATTGATTCACAAATATTACTGTATAGGTTACAGGACATGGAAAGAACATACTGTAAGTTACAAGCAATAGACAGTATTATTAAATTAAGTCATTGTATTCACATGGAAGCTGTACAGAAATTGAAATACAATCAAGGTGAAAGGACAATTTTGGAACAAAAAAAGGCAACTCAAATTACTCTTATGAACAGTGTTTAAGTATTCAGATATTTCAAAGGACAATCCAGTCCCTTACAATTTGTAGATTGGTTGTTATAATTGTTATTTATTACTATCAACTGAACAATATACCCCACCCAAGTCATCAACAGTACAGTAAAAAATAATGAATATTATATTTACCAAGGATTACTTATTAAATGGTTGCAGCATTTAAGTTATGTTCAATACTGCAGTTGAAACTGGTCCAGGAGTGAACACAGGAAAAAATTATAACTGCTTAATAGTATATTTAAATATTTTAATTTTTTTATAACAAGGAGTCCATGCCACATACAGTAGGTGCTTAATACATAATATATAACTTATGGACTTACCATTCTATCATGTGCGGCAATTTCTCTTCAGATGAAATATTTCTACAAAAAAAAATGATATTCATCCCAGTTAGTTCTAACTTTCCTTGATGTAAAATAATATTTTAAATTAATAATTATGGTTTGAATTAAAACCACTTATTAACCTCGTCTGTTCGGTCATTACAGGGAAATCTCAGACTGAGGCCTTCAAGTATTTACCAAGCAATAGCGAGATCGATACCTCAAGGCCAAGGTCTGAGATTTCCCTGTAATGAGCGAATCCATGGACAAGGTTAAGAAGTTAGTTATTATTTATATATGGCCTTCTTAGTGCTATTCTTAAAAAGAATACAATAAAAGTAATTACAATGAAAGAAATTTTCCATATCCGCTTGCTCTGGCTCTCTTCAAAGCTTATAAACTAGTCTAATAAAAGAAGTATCTGTATGCTAGTTTTTCTTTCAGTTATTGAAAATATAGTGTTGTACTTGTCCATATTTTTGTTGTTTTCGCTCAAGTGTATAGCTGTTACTCACAACTCAAAAGAGCTGTCGAGCCGAGAAAAACTTTCATAATGCCCGGTCATTACAAGAAAATCTTGCCTGCTCAGCAGCCAATCAGAGCGTGTGTACTATTGCAGCCATAATCATAAATAAAATACATTATCATCATTATTGTGCACAAAAATTATGATAATTATACATTTTGTATATAAATCAGGATTCACAACAAATTCTGGCTACATTTTAAACTGCTCTTGAATTCTTACCCTGAAAATTCAATTGGCATGTACTTTTCCTTGAGTTCTTTGGCCTAAAAAGGTGAAACAAAATGAAATGAATACTAGTACTTATCGATCCTAGGTCCCAGTAAAAAAAAATACCTGCACTGCTCAGTCACAACATCAATTCACTCGGGAGTCTTTTGAACACAATCATTTTCCTGTAGATTTTTTTATAGACAAAAAGTTCTTATTACATGAACTAAATACTGTTAAGGATTAGAAAACCTAGATGGTTCAGATAGTCACTAAGGCTTGCATTTAGCTCCTGACAGTGTAGGGGATCGGGAGGGGAGCAGGGAGAATACGATATAAAAAGACTGGGTGCTTGTTGGAAATTTTGCAAAGAACCTCTAAGAGGTACTGTACCAGCAGGACTCGAAAAGAGTTCAACTTGAATTAAAGCTTCCCCTTGGGGAAAGCAGCTCTGAAATTTTGCTTGCCCCAGGCAAGTCTTAAATGTATATATGTTATTTGCCGGCTGGGAGGTCCGTATGGTGACAAACTGTGACCGAGGGCTAGAAAATGCTGCCCGAGGCCGCAGGCCAAGGGCAGCATTTTCTAGCCCGAGGTCACAGTTTTTCACCATATGGACCGACCCTAAGCCGGCAAATAACATGTTTATTTTTTCCCTGCAGTAAATTAGTTTTGCAGCCAATTACAAATGGCTTTGTTTACACAACTTTGTCATTGAATCGGTGGCGTGCCATCTACTAACCATTTGTAAAAAATCTTCGCAACAAACGAGTAATAAAACTCAGATACTAGACAAGGAAAGATGTATTAAAGAACAAATATTTTTTGATCTACTTTATGTTAATTGCATTTATGTCGCCTGCTAAGTTTTCCAATAGAGTTTTTCCGTTGTGAAATTTCGTGCGAAGTTTGAAGTTTTACTACAAAACAATTTCGGTCAGTCGTTGCCATTAAAATCACTTGAAATCGGGCTTTTCTATTGTAAATTGAATAGCAGAAAGCGAGGAAATTCGTTAAGTGTATTCCACAGAAATTCTCCTAAATACAGCAATGATCAGTGGTATACTCGACTTAAATTGACTCAAATTTTACGGCGAGAGAAACACAGGATTCCCCGCCATTACAGCGCTACGACTACAAACAATCAAGCAAACTCTCACAACTTCAAAACACTCAATTGTATTTACTTACAGTGACTTTCCTTGCCACTTTAAAGTACACAGCGATAAACCTGCGTTGACTTTTGGTTGATGGAAGTGTAAAACAGGCAAAAGATTGATGATTACCGCTAACTTTTAGGAGCGAAATTTATGTACAGCGGGCAAAAAATCCGACCCGTGGGCTGTATCGTAAAAAGCTGGACCTGTCACGTGCGCATCAATAGCCAATCAAATTCGAGGATTTAGGAATCTGGCCCGCTCAGATGCTTGAGAAAAAATAAAGTTTAATATTTTCTTATTTACTAGATAGATGACTTGCCTTGGCCCTTATACATTGGACAAGTGAGAATGAAAAGTTACTTGCTTGGCATGGCACATTTTTTGAGCCCTGTAGATACTATTTAGTGGGGGGTAACCCGAAAACACTGACCGCAGGTCCACAGACCCCCACTACGGCCCAGGTCCGTGGACTACCTACGGACTTGTCCACGGACTACCCCTGCGCACACCTCTACAGACCACCCCCATAATAAAATTAAAAAGAAAACAGAAATAAAGATTTCACTTACTACTTGTGCCGGCTGCTTGTCCACGGCAATAGATCACTTGTGTCAAAATTTTGAGCGTTACACTGGGAAAATGTAACAGACCGGAGTTCAGTCTCGGGCTCAAGTTTTATGATTCACATTCCACATTGCCATTATTTCTTTGCTATGGCTATAAGTATATATAAAAGACTGGGAAATCTCTGGGAAGTCTTGAAATTTGTGCTGCTTTGAGTGCATTCCTTTGCCAGGTTGTCCGGCCTATTCTCTCGCAGGTTCGTGACCTCGTCCCAGGCTTTGCAATTTGCTAAGCGGAATTTCAAATATAAATAAAATGGTGAAGGGTGAGAAATCACAAATTTCTTAGGCTTCCCGATCTTTCATGCCTAGCCACAGCAATGAAAATGGCGAGGATGTAATGATCTGCAATGACATAACTTACGCCAGAGACAGAACCCATGTCTGTCACATTTACCCAGTGTAGACCAGTGTAACGCGCAAAATTTTGCTGACAAGAGTCATCTAATGGACAAGCAGTAAGTGAAATCTTTATTTTTGTTTTTTATTTTACTTGGCAGGTGGTCTGTAGAGGGATCCATAGGGGTAGTCTGTGGACCGGTCTGCAGGTGGTCCACGGACTCAGTCCGTAGTGGATGTTCGTGGAGTGAGGGTCAGTGTTTTTGGGTTACCAGTTTTGTGGGTGTGGCTTGAAACTCTCTTCACCCTTAGGAGGTACCAATTCTATCAGCTGTTACATTGTTTTCAGTGCAATACCCTCAAAGGTACCGCAAAAGCTCCCGTGCTGGACCCTTTCACGCTAAACATCCCAAGAGGACCCAAAAACACTTAACCCTTATTTAGGTACGACAATAGGAACATCCTTTTTACATGTAGCTCATTCATGCGCGCGCAGCGCTAGCAATGAATGAGTATCGTGAGGGACCAATGTCGACGGAAGTTGTGGTCCGTAGACAGAAATCTGTGGACGGAAGTCTGTGGACGGAAATTGTGGACCGTAGACGGAAGTGAAAGTATCCTCACCACCCCACCCTGCTTCGGCTTAACAAAAGTCTAAATAAACTTCCGATGTCGCTGCAATAAGCAACTGCAAACATTAAACAACGTGTGTATGCTGTAATAAATAAATTTTAACATCAAGTCAGAATGTCGCAACCTCTGAAAATCGCCATATGCTTGAGAAGCCGAAATGTTCGCGCCTAGGGGACCCTGAACGGTATTTTTCTTCCTACAACCATCGCGAAAACATGAAGATCGGAGCGCTTTACAAGTTTTGACGACAACTCACAGATTTAAAGCAGCTTCTCGGACTTTAGAAACAACAATGGTAATGTAAATTATTACTTGAAGTTGATTTAAACTTTTGGAACGATTGGTAAAGCCACGGGCGTTAAAATGACTCCAAAAGCGGTCGGCAATAACTAAAGCTTTCGCTTTGGCATGAAGAATTAATTTGAACACTGCTCGTGCAGTGTGACACGTCTGCGAAATTTTCAACATTTTTTCGCTTTTAAATAGGTTTCTTCGCCTCAGCTTGAATGAAACTTTACTGCTATTGAACTTCCTTTTGCATTTCTTTCATTTGGTTCCCTGTATTTTGGAATTTCAGGTTTTTAAAGTGAACAGTACTTGCACACTGGATTTCTGCATATTTAATTTACGGCGACCTCCAGGCGCTTTGTTTACTTATAGATTATTCGCTTCGTTCAAATATTTTTGGGAGTCTTATTCAGCTACTACAGAACTGCCAAGAAAAGAACTGAATGGGCACTAATTTAACACACTTGAAATATGACTGATCTCAACATAATTGGCTTGTTTTTGTCGTCTTTTTGATTTAGAACTTTAACTTTTTTTCGCAGCGCCGTATAAATATTTCGTCACACGGCGAAGAAATTAATTGATTTCTTGTTTTCAGATTGATTTTTTACGTGAGTTCTTCGCTTTTATTTTCTGTTGTTTTATCAATGTTAGCCGATATAGTGCAAGAATGGAAATTCTGTTGTATTTGGTTTTGTCAATAATTAACTCATTTTTTTTCAATTTTCTCAACCTACGCTTTTGGCTGGCCTAAATCTACATATTATTTAACAGCATAATAGTCATTTAACTAGATATCTTTAATATTTCACCACGAACATCATAAATTAGAGTTTTAGACATCCTCATATTTTGTTACTCTTAAGCAACCTATTGCCCTTGACAGAACTTTGGGGAGACTGACTGCCAGCCCTGGGTTGGTGGGAGGCACAGTGGCCTCATGGTTAGTGTGCTTGTCTCTGGATAAAGCAGTCTGGGTGCGAGCCCTGACCGGGGACACTGTGTTGTTTTTCTTTCTCTCACGGTGCCTCCTTCCACCCAGGTGTATATGTTGTGGTTTGAATTTATTTTTGGTTTAATTCTTGTTAAACCAGTTTAAATTTTTTAAACTGGTTCATATTTTTCAAACTGGGTTGAAATTTTTAAACCAGTTTAATTTTCAATTTTGAGCAGAATGTGAGCATGTGTCTTAGTAATTTGGGTTAAGCACTCAAGTTAGTGATTAGGCCTAAGCACTTAATTAGAATGGTTAGCTTTGATGTTAGGCTGGGAACTTTGCATATGACTTAGTAGTTTGGGTTGAGCTCTCAGGTTAGTGATTAGGCCTACCTAACTACTTATTTGGAATTGCGCCTTCTTAGTAATTAAGACAAAGTTCATGTATGAATAAATTAAAATTTATATGTATTTATGAATAAATTAAAATTTATATGAGAGGGGCTTGGGGTGATGAACTGATAATTAAAACAAGTATGAGAGCTCTTGCATCCAGTGCTTTCATGGCCAAGTGGTAATGACAGTGGGAAGCAGATCCAGAGGTTGGCGGTTCAAATCCTGGTGAGTACGGGATAAAAAGAAAAAAAGTGAAACCTGCTGTTAATTAGTATATTTGGGGGAAGGGGTAGAGTAGCTGGCAGAACTCAGGAGGAACTCAGCGAGAATAGGAGAGAATAGGATAGAGGAATGTGGAGAGAATAGGATAGAGGAATGTGAAGAGTTATTTTCTGGTTTGAAAATTTCTATCTGGTTTGAAAAATTTAAACTGGTTTTAAAAAAAAATTAAACCAAAAAAAAATTCAAACCACAACATATATATAAATTGTCACGGGTGAACTTAACGCTGGGGGTAACCCAGCAATGGTCTAGCATCTCATCCAGGGGAGAGTAGAAATTTCCTAGTTGCTTCATGCTACAGAAACTGCGATAAGCTCTGACTTGTTAGGCCCCTTGGCTCATATGCAGACCTTTACCATTGCTGGGATGGTTCAGATACAAAATGTGGACTATGATTGATCGGTGGTTTCCAAATTAAAGGTAGCCATCGACCAATCATAGCTCACATCATTTACCCGGAGCTCCTAGTGCCAAAGGCTGACTTTTCATCTTCCCTAACTTAAGGTGAACAGCAATTAGTTCCGAGATGATTTGTGCGGTTTTGGTGTTCGTGGAAATGGATCAACAATATGTGATCCCACATAATGCATATCCCTGCAACAAAGGGGACTGTCTGATTTCCAATCCCAACGAGGAATGGATATTTTCCCAAGAATAATTAACAATTATTCACCAACACTGATGTGAATAATATTGTTTTAGTATATACCACACAAGCTGAATAACTAGCGGCCAAAAGGGTAACTTTACTTGTGACAATGTACCGACAAAAGCCATTTTGTTTTTCTTCGGCTGCTCCGAGGTAAATAGTACTTGGCTAATCACCTCCAAGCTAGCCAATCAGCGTGCGCAAAAAGTACTATTCACTTGTGTGGTACAGTGCAGCTCAGATATATCCGAACCAAAATATACATGTAATTCGCGTCAGCCCAATACGCGTATACGCGTATGCATATACGCACATACGCGTATACAGTGTATGCGCGTATGCCTCATTAGTATGTATGAGCTAACCTTTTGTCTCTTCTTTTCTTAACACAGATTAACAGGTCATTGTTTCTTGCTACAGAGCAAAAAAGAGTTTTCATTATTTTGAATACGCGTATACAGTGTACGCGCGTATGTCTTCAGACTAGACTTGGCAAATGTTAACTGAAACTATTTTTGCACTTTGACAGAAAATTATAACTGACTGAATATTACTAAACGGGAGATTATTTTGCCGTTAAATCAAAAATTTACTGGGGATACACACTTTGACAATCCCATCCTCATGGAGCGAACAACCGAAAGAAAACATTTTTTCGACACAAGGAAACACGGTACAAGAAAGCGACTTGGAAACATGGAAACGCCTGCCGAAATTATAGACACACAACTTTGCTTGAAGAAAGATAAAAATATCAAAATGTGAGCGGTGCATCGTAGAAACTTTCGTTAGGGAAAGAGTATTTTACCATTTGAATGAACGATTTGTGTCAAACAGAACTGGAGATACACAGGGTCTTCGGAACGCTTACTAAACATCTCACAAGCGACCTGCCGATGTGTGCCGAAAAACAGAACTTTCGAAGTAAAATATAACTAAACCTGAGTAGCCCGCCATAGAAACTTTGCTATATATGTAAACAATTATTTGGTTAAAGAAAGAGCATTTTACCGTTTGAATGAACGATTTGTGTCAAATATAACCCGAGAACGAGGTTGTTCGACAAGGTCTTCGGGACGCTTGAGAAAATAAACATCACGCAAGTCACAGACTTGCCGACGCGACTGCCGAAAAACAAAACTTTTCCTTGAAGTAAAAAACAACTCAGTGTGAGAAGCATGCCACAGAAACTTTAATAAACATTTATTTGGTTTGAGAAAGAGCATTTTACTGTTTTAATGAACGATTTGTGTCAAATATAACCGGAGATATAATTTTTTCGACAAGGTCTTCGGAACGCTTGAGACAATAAAGATCACACAAGTCACAGACCTGCTGCCGACGCGACTGCCGAAACACAAAAGTAAAAAAAAAGTGAGCAGCGCGCCACAGAAACTTTGATAAACATTTATTTGGTTTGAGAAAGAGCATTTTACCGTTTGAATGAACGATTTGTGCCAAATATAACCGGAGATATAATATTTTTGACAAGGTCTTCGGCAATGAACATCTCGCAAGTGAAGTGAGTTGCCGACACGTGCGGAAAAACAGAACTTTTCCTTGAAGTAAAAAATAACTAAACGTGAGAGGCACACCATAGAAACTTTGATAAACGATTTTTTCGTAAAGCAAAGAGCATTTTACCGTTTAAATGAATGATCTGTGTCAAATATAACCAGAGATGTATTTTTTTCGACGAGGAGATCGATCTTAATAAGAACGCTAGATAAACATCTCGCAAACAACTTGCCGACACGTACCGAAACACAAATCTTTCCTTGTAAAAACATAAAGTTCACGTGTTAAAATAGGGACTTAAAGCGACTGTTTCAATTTTCTTCCCATTTTCCGTAACTTAAGATCAAGCAAGTGTCAAAGAAACGGTAGTTTGCCGGTGAATTTACGAAGTGATTAAAAGTTCGAAATATGATAGCTTTCATTCATCGGCATGAAGTTTTACCAATATGCAAATTTCGCTTTGAAGCATTTTCCATTCCCATAAAAATAAAATACGTCTTGTAGACCAACAATGCTTCATACGAAGAAACTTACGGGAATGCATAACAAAGGGACATATACGCGCGTATATACGTGCGTATGTGCCCGTATTGGCATACGCGTATACGCAAAATACGCGCGTATAATACGCATATGTGCAGTTCGGATATATCTGAGCTGCACTGTATATACTAATGATATCTATTTGAACTTCATTCCTGCTGTTTCATACGGGTTCAACTGTACCAATATTTCATAACCAAACTGCAGAATGCACATTAGTCATTACATGAATGAGCTGGCTCTAAGAGCCCTTTGATTACAATTATAGGAGTCTCCTCCCCTGCTCCATAAAGTGTTTTGTAACAAGTTTTTGTACCCCACCTGATCAGCTATGTGCTATCAACTGCATATAAAATTTTAAAAAATAACACTATCCAACAATTGTTCTGCACACATTTACATAACATGATTATACACCTAGGTGGTGAGATGCATGGGGAAAATAAATCACCTTGCCTGACAGTATCTGGAAATCTACAAATAACAATAATTATATTCATTAATACGCCAGCATGCGTCATGGGTTGATTTAGGGGATAGGGTCAAGGCTGTTAAAGGAAATTTTTAATTTATAAAATAATGTATTTTTGATTGATTTCTATCCTGTGTTTGAATTTCCTGGATATATCAGTGTTTCTCGTCTCTTACTCTGCCACACCCTTGCTCATGGTAACTGAACTATGATATCAAGACGTTTTTGCATACCTTTTCTCTGTAAGATTCTGGGAACAACTTGCAGCTCTCAATGACACCTGAAGAAGATTACAAAACAGTCAAGAAGGATTTATTAATTCAGAAAACAAACATATGGCACTGCAGCACAAATCAATGGCTGTTATTTATCTTTTGACTGTGCAGGATATCTAGGGAATGATGTAACAAAAGGTAAAAGTATATTATACAAGCCACAGGACCTGTCAGGCCAGTGCTTGCATGTATCTCAGTCTGCTTTCTGTAGCATAAAGCGACTAGGAGTATTTCTGCTCCCCCTGGATAAAAATGCCAGTCCACCCCTAGGTTACATACCCCGGCACCACATGAAATTACAAGCCAGGGTACCCATTTATAATGCACTTGTGTGGAGAGAGGCACTGTGAGAGTAATTTAAAGTCTTGCCCAAGAAGACAACACAATGTACCCAGTCAGCATATGAACGTGGACTGCTCAATCAAAATCATCTTAAGGTCACCGATCATGAAGGTCACCATACTTCCACAATATCATGTGATACTGGGCATGCAACAATTCACGGCTGACCATTAACCTTGACCCCAGCAAAGGTTACTGACAGTAGCTAACTCTTAGGTTGGAAAACCATTCAAGTTTTGCAAAGTTGCCATTTAGTTCAGATCTTGAGGTATCTTAAGGATAGAAAAAACACCTAATTAAAAGAAAAATATTAAAGAAAAGCAGACTATTTACAGTGGACTTGACTTACCATATACTGTGCAACCTTTTTCTCCATTGATATTAAATTTGGTGAGTGTCTTATCAAAGTCTGAGATGACCTAAAAGGTATTGGAAACAATAAATAATAAACACTGAATGACTGGTGCAAAGGGAAATAACTCATTAGAGACCTTAAGATACCCCGGTTTCGGGTACGGGTACGGGTAAGATTACCCGTACCCGTACTCGACTAAATGGGTAACCAATCAAACTTAAGATACACCGGGTGACACCAGTTACAATCTGCGCAAAAATGCAAGGGCTATATCGTGTTTTGTATGCCACCTGAACATCGTCTGAAATTGGCCGAACAATATTTTTCTATCAGATTTAATTGCCTTTTCTTTTTCTTACAATTATACTACAAATATGTCTTCAACTCAAAAATGGAAGAAGCCTCGTTTACTTCTATAAAAAAGTTTTAATCAAGAAGTATTTTTTCAAGTCAACATATTAAAGTATTTAATTTGAATTTAGGTATTTTTCATCGTGGTCTATGGCCTATTGCATTTTAAATCTATTTGAAATGTGTCTCAACTAAACTTTGGTGAAGAGACAACACCTCAGTCAGTGGCGTGTTTTGGAAAGCAGCACGTTATTTGACAGGCAAAAATTTCTCCACATTTGTACCTCAAGAAAACTTTTTCGTAGTCGTAGTTTATGCTAGAGTCTGGATACGATTCTAGTCTAATAAGCAAAGTTTAAGACCATACATTGTATAAACTTACCCATTTCTCCATTTTTACCCCGGAGCGAACTCACCTGTAGACCACTGATTACCCCGGGAAAACGTGTAGCTTTTACCGGAAGGACGCGATCACGTCATCATTTAATGAATCCAAAATGGCGCTAGCCGTACCCGTACGTGAAAATCGGGGTATCTTAAGGTGCCTATTATTTTAAAAAAGTTTTGTTTCCCAGGAATCTTATTAACATTTCCTAGGCAGATTCAAGGGAAACTCCATTGAGATGCTGAGGGGAACAAAATAATAATTATTACATGTAACTGCCGGTTTCCAGAAGAACTCTGGACTCATTATTATTTAGTGATTATTTTGTTAATATCACATAACAAGTACTGCAGTGATTAATGAATTCACATGTTACAGCAGTCTTGGGTCAATATTTGTGGGTAACAGGGCACTTTGCTATCTGACGCCACAGGTGTTGCAATCAGAGACTTTCAGTGGGAAGCAGTTTCATGGCTTGATGTTGTGTGACCTCAAAGTCAAAGCTGATGATAGCACTGCTTGTGTTATATTTTTTGATGAAAATCTGCAAGGGATTTGAAGCAAGAAACATTTTAATCTTATGTCACTTCACACACCTGCAGTTTTTCAGCTCCACCCTCGTAAAGTATCTTGAGTTTTTCGCGCACACGAACTGAATCTCTCATGTACACATTGGGCTTGTTGATATTTTTAATCTGTAAAAAAATTAAAGGGGCACTACATGTGTTATGATTATAATGATTTCAAAATGTCAAAAGTCAAACCCAGCATTGACATAACACAAAGCCTAAAACTAAGGTAAACATGTTGTAGTTTCTTCATTGAACTGCTGAAGCTACATGTACATGTGAAGAGCTACTTGTACATGTACTAAAAACAAATTTAATGTCATTTCAGGACTTATGCATGTAGATCAGGATTTGACATCCACTTATCCTTGTGCATGGAATACTGTCTGTTTAGAACCTCTTTGTTTAGGCATCACTAGATGCTGTGTGCTTACTGACTTGCCACTAGTACATGTAATTTGGGCTGACAGGTTTTTATGCCAGATCTCCTTAGCAATAAAGGTGACTTGTAACCATAAAACCCAGAACATACTTTCTGCAAATACATGTAATTCCCTGAACACTTAGGGTATCCTCTTTCCAAATATGCCTGATCGGAAAAATACATAAATTTGAAATTTTAACATTTTAGATGTCTTAAAATGGCTGGATTGCCCACCTGTGATCCAAAATTTTTAATTAACTAGAAATTAACTTTAGATTTCTAGGAAATAAAAAAATAACTCAGCCAATCCAAACAACGATGTGTCGATTATCAAGGGCTAAGCAATTACTGTACATTCACACGAGTCCAAGGTCAGGGTAACCCTGCGCATAGAACACAAAGCCATGAGTTATACATAACACTAAAAAATTGTTCTGCACGTTGTCAAACCCTCAAGGTTTTGAAAACATGACTGGCCTTAGAATAATAAGTTGTAATTGTTTTAGAGCTCTCAGTGATAGTTTGAATTGGTTACATTCTTTTGACTGAGTCAACATTACAAAATTATGATAACTCTTAGTTGCAGTTGTTTCAGAAAAGCAGTGCATGACCTTCCGTCTGGAAATGTGAAATGATTAATTCCCATAATCATCATAACCGGCTGGAAACAGCCATAAAAACTTCTTTCTGCTTGTGATCTCATCTTAATTTGATGTCTGCTCTGAAAACAGAACTTAAAGTTAATTGACCACTGTGACCGTCAGGTAATAAATTTCCTTCCACAACCTGACAAAGATGATATTGATTTTAGGATTAATTTGCACCGCATCAGTCTTGGGCATTGGCCTTAAATGAGGGGTAATGTAGCAGAGACATGTTGCAGCGACAAAAATGTGTGTAGTGGACACTGAGGCAACATGTACAGTGACATGTAGCAGGGACATGAAGCGAGGACAAAATCACAACATTTACACACACATGAAAATGTTGCAGGTACATGTCCCAGGGATACATTGCAACGACATGTCCCTTTGTGTAAACTGATACTTTTTTCTTGTGCGACACCAATTTGGGGGATATTTTGTGCCTGCAACATATCACACAAAGTTCACCTGGTACACGTCACGGGCACAAAACGCTGCAAGGATGCCATGACACTTTGTGTACATTACAGTTATGAAACATGTCCCTGCCACAGAATCAAAAGTTGAGCCAATCAGAGACAACGACCAGAATTCTTTGTGCTCATACACAGGGAAAAACAAGATCAAGATCAGTAGTGGTGCTCATGTTGCTGCTCAACTGGAATGATTTGGATTGAAAGAGAAAACTGCTTGTTATTTTGATGATGATGACTGATGATTTTGTTTTCTTGATGATGCATTTTTTAGTTTTCTGTTTGTTAGCATTGTCTTTAATGTGCGGTACCTCGCATGGGTTTCCCGTTCGTACCGACCCTTTTGGGCTGCATTACCTAATTCTATTGTTATCATTTTTTTTGCATATTTGTAATTTTATCGTAACTAAGCCTAATAAAGTTAATAAAAGATTAAAAAAAAAAATTGGATTATCCCTGAGATGAACAATCAGCGTACCGGTCTGGCTATTATTTCAAGAAATACAAAAAGGTGTTAAGTAATTATATGACTGTTGTCCTCAGGAATTTTAGCTGGAGAATCATCGTCAACCTATTCTACTCCCATGGCCACCATAATTTTACTTCAATGATGCAGTACCTCAAAGCATGCCGGGCATTATGCTACAGCACATCCCTGGGAAATGTTCCTGCAACGTTTCACTGTGCGTGCATTTGTTGTGATTTTGTCCCTGCTACATGTCTCCACTACACATCCCTGCTACATATCATCTCAGCATGCACTACACGTTTTTGTCGCTGCAACATGTCTCTGCAACATGATTCCTTGTGTCTGGCCACCTTAAGACTTTTGCGAACGAAAGAAAAATTTACACTCTCCGTGTACTTTCTAGGGCACGGTATCATGTGTACATGGAATGATAATTATACCTTATTCTCACTAAATATCACGAGTATTTAATTTCATGAAAAGTAAAGCGCCACATTTCGCAAGTATTAAATTTTGCGATTTTGAGAGGAAATTAGAATTGGAGGGTATAAAATTTTGCGATTTTTCCTAATCTTTAATATGAAGCTTTGACCTCAAAACTGTAACAACATAACATGATCGTCATTGTAGACAATACTAGCAAACATAACTAAGCACGATATCCCGTTGTTTAAACACCCAAAAGGTACATCTATATTTCACAATCTGATAAACTTTGTTCTTAATCATGTTCTGTCAGACATTTTACGGAGGTCCACATTATACAATGTATTTTTAAGTCACTGAAGGGATCCTCTGGGGGGGGGGAGGAGCTTCATTCCACATGTTAGAATAACAGTAACAAAACAACAGCTTGTATTTCATTACCACTTACCGGTACTAATAATTTATTGTATAGTGTTAAATTTCGTGAGTTTGTTGGTTGCGTGTCCTTTATTACGCGAGTTTTACATTTCGCGATTTTTTTCAAAATCGCGTAAATCGCGAAATTTAGTGAGAATAAGGTAGGTGGCATGAATCAAACACAATAGTGAA
>JAHPZR010055750.1:0-10000 GCA_019787425.1 Platygyra sinensis | reverse complement strand
TAAAACTGCCCACGTACAGATTTATTTTTGTTCTTTAGTATAATGGAAAGAATCAGAAAAGGAAGTGATCTGCCGAAAAAAAGTGGGGGTCACCGAGCATCCAACAAAAATATTCGCACACAAAGTCAACGCAAAGGTCATCAGCCCTATATTTTGTTGAGTTTTCGACTCTGTGCGCGCTTGAAAATGACGTGGCACGCGCGTGACCAATGAACAGCGTGCGCAATAGAGATGCGCAGTAGCAATGGGCGCGAACGTCCTTAACTCAGTCCCTCTGTGACGAAATTGCCGCGTCACTCGTGACTGTCACACTGTGATCTGAAGTTATAAGCCTTTTCCAGGCTTTTGTTGGAGAGTATCTATATGAAGACTTCTACAAGATGCTCGAAATTTATCAAAATCTTGGTCATCATAACTTAGTTTTTGGTTTCGAAACTAGCGAATGTCGTCCTTTATTATCATTCTCGTACTCGATATTGGATATGCAATGGAGGCTCATGAGGAACCTAAATGTAAGATTACCGCTAATCTCATTTATCATTCGATACATTTTTTCTTCCTTCCTATTCTATTGGCCGAGAGCCCACCACGAACCTGCAAATAACTGCCTACAAAATAATGGTCTGCTCATGCTTAGTACTGTCTAAATTAGCGTATTTTGCTGCAAATAATATTCTGCTTATGCATACTTGGATCCACGTCCTCGACAGAAAAATGGCAGATCGCTTCCCTGAGTTGTCAGGAAGTGATAAAAATACGAAGAAAAAAAAACTTGGTGATCGAATGATAAAATAACTATTGAACTCGGTTATCGCAAAATATCATGATTTGTCAGTGTCTCGCAGATCAATTTTTTGCCTTAGCTTTCGGCACCGGCTAATAATTGATGTGCTTGCCACTGACAAATCATGATATTTTGTTCAACCCCGTCCACCAACTGTTAATTATTTGAAAATACTCCCCGTATTCAAGAGCCTCAATTGCTATGGCAAGTGAGTGAAAATACGAAAATGGCCTGTTGTTTTCATGTATGTAGAACATGGTAACATCCCCCCCGAGGGGGGGGGGGGTACTCCCGAGAATTTTGGATAGGGTTGTGCCGCGAAGGTTCTTGAACCCTAACCCTATTTAAGGACGAAGAAAGCGAAGACTGATACCCCTTTAAAGCTCAAACATTCGTTTAGGTGGGCATTTTCACACTCCAGTATTAGATAATACAAGTTAGCTACCCTATCTAAGGATCACACCAGGAACACAGCAACAAAAGGGCAAAAAAAGATACCCTATTTAAGTACCGAAGACCTCAAAAACCATACCCTATTCCGCGGCACGTACCTATATAGCCCGTATATGGGAGTACCCCCCCCCCCCTCCCGGGGTAACATCATACCAAAAGACAATAGTTTACAACATTGACATTACTTTAATTAAAGTTTATTTCAATGCGTGTTTTAGACTTATCGAGCGTGGTAAAACCAGTTTACTAAATGCATTAGGCAGGGCCGGAAAAGTTCTAAGCTTTAAAATACACTTGTTTACAAGTTGATGTGCTGTACAGTGCCCAGTTCTTATGCAAGCTTTCTTCTCCTTAGCAACGTAAGTGTATACATAGTAAAACAAGTATTGGATTCGGTTTTTGCATTAGTAGCTTTGATAATCAAAAAGCCCGAGGTTTGTGTTATCTGTCAGTGAAGCCGGAGGCTGAGGAGGATAACACAAACACGACCATTTTCAACACCATCCAGTAATTGTCCTTTTCCACTTCCTTTTCGTTGGCCGAGAGCTCATCACGTGACCTGCAAATTATTGCCTGCAAATATTCTGCTCATGCGTAATTTTAACCACTTTATTGTGATGAAAAATGGTAGATGGCTTCCCTGAGCTGTCAGAGAGTGACTTAGAAACTTGATGATGGAATGTTAAAACAGCTATTGAACTCGGTAATCGCAAAATAACATGATGTGTCAATAGGGAGCTTAAGCAAACCACGGCGATGAGAGCAACACGAACTAAAGCCTTAGCCAAACGGACCGTCAAGTAGTAGCAATTGGACGCAAGTTGAACTTGCGTAGAGACTTGTGTGGTTGCCAAATGGACCCGGAAGTTTCTTCGCAAGTACACGCAAGTCGCCAAAAAAAAAAAAAATTTAAGACAGACTGTCCTTTATTTCATTGGCTAATAATAGGTTAATCATGGACGCCACTCAACTTGCGTTAACATGGGTTGGGTGGCCAAACGGTGAAAAACTTGCGTCGAGTTTCGTGCAAATTTGATCTCGACCAAAATGAGCGCAAGTCAAAGCAAGTGCACGCAAGACGTGGCCAAACGGAGTCGAAAATAGACCCAGGTTTTCAACTTGCGTCAATTTGCGACTCCGTGTGGCCAGGGCTTAACAAGCAGTTTAATGAGCAAAACAATAGGAGTGCACGTGCGTTGTAAATCTTTCAGTACATATCTATGCCCTCCTCTGCAAAACAAGACCATGAATTGTTATACCTCCCAACTCAAATACGTTTTTTTGATTGGGGGAGAAGTACGACTTGGGTCAAAACTCGCTAACTCCCTAGGAAAACAACAACTTGAATTTTCGACTCGCACGTGATCTGGCCGTGCTCCTTGAAATCAGCCGGCGTCAAGCAAGCGATTACTTCGCAGTTTTTCTATTTTTAAGTTGGAAAGTATAGAAAAACACTTAATGACTGGTCCCGCGCGGAAAACAGTTTTGTTACTCCTCGGCTTCGCCTAGGGGAATATTGAAACTCACTGTTTCATTTGGGGCCTGTCATTAAGTGCTGAATGACCAAGTTCTACGTCATCCTAAGAACGTGAACTATGACACTCGAAGTTTTTGTGTTTGCATTTGAAATTGACCGCTGCCACTGCATATTTAGCCTGCATGAGTACGGTTTTAAAACGAATGGCGTATTGAAGATTTCTAGACTAATGCGAATTTCGCTGATAAAACATAAATTCATTTCTGACTAGACGTCATCATTGCATAAACTCGTTTGCTCAACGTCGTCCACTATAAATTGTTAATTATCGTTCGATGCATTTTGTCTTCCTTCCGATTGGTCGAGAGTCCATCACGTCATCTGCAAACAACTACCGCCTGGACAAGGTAATCAATATAAGGAAGCTCTGATGATTTGATGAATTCAAAGCTAGATAAAAAATTTTCCCTTTAGGGAAAACCCTTCGAGATTTATCAGAAGATGACTGCGAGACAGCTCTTTTTTGTGGGCCCTTTCACAAAGACACAAAAAAGAAGGTAATTAAACAATTAAAGTATAGCAGTTATAATTATGCAGACCAGGGAAGCATCAAAATCGTCACTCTGCTCTTGGCCGGGTTTTTTACCATAGATTATTTGAACAGTCAGGAAAAAATATCATGGTCAGTTGACAGAAACGGATTAAAAAAGCAATATTTTTCAAAATTGTGAAATATTTTTTTCTGTATCTTTTTTTTTGCTTTAATTACTTACCATCCTATTTATCAATCGCTGTTTTACCTTAAGCTATATGAAGACTATTGAGTTTCAGTTTCATTTGTCATTGGAAACAAAAAAAATAGTTTAAATGCAATTTCCTCAAGAAACTTTTCGAAGATGCTATCTTACGAAAGTGATATTAAAGTATTAATTACAGTTTCCGCTACCGAGCTCTGATGAGCAATGAGGAAGCCATTACAGTAATGTTCCACAGGCATCGTAAATCTTTTTCAATTTTGTTAGAATCTTCGGCTAATGTTTTTGTTTTGACAATAAGACCGGGCGTTTGCCACAAAAGCGCACTGAAACATTAATTTTCATCAAGGTGAATCGAAATAAGAAGCATATTTTTAGTGAAGAGTACAGATACTCCCAGTGTACCGATTTCGTACCTTGAACGAAATTGCCAATTTCATCCTGAGAAACCTGAAAGGGATCGAAAAGAGTTTCCAACAAATATGGGATGTTGAAATAACCATAAATAAATGGAGAATTAATCAGAAATATCACATTTTGAATACGGCAATAAGGCCGCAAGCCGAGGGAAACATTTTCAAGCCCGAGGTTACAATTTTTGAATGGAGATAAACTTGCGTTGATCAATCGTGTATGGTATTGTAAAAAGGGCGAAAGATTGACGATTACCGCTAATTCGTTCACGAAAATATATCAACTCGACGGATTCCGCACGCTGTAGCGGTCCGGATGAGAAAATTCCTCCCTCTCCAAGAACCAATCAGGTTGTAGGATTTCTTGAATTCCGCATGATCACGAGCTGATAAAAAGATAAAAAACACTACGCGACGAAATTAGGTTACATTTGTTTAAATGAATATCTTCCGCCCAAAATGTTAATTTTTGTATATAAGCTAAGATGAATCTCTGATCAATATCTTGATAATTTCAGCAGTACCCCGAAAGCAAATATTTACTGTAAGTGACAAGATCATTAGTCATAGAAAATGCCTCCTAAATTGCTTGTATAATTAATAACTTTTATGAGCAGTCTTATCGAGAATCCTGTCTGTATGCGCCTATTGAAAATAACTGAAGAGGAAGAATTTCCTTGGGAAATCTGTCACTGATTATTTTTCCGGCCGTTGAACGACTTGATTTTTATTACTGTTGCTATCCCAATAAGCTGAATTGCCCTAAAGGTTACCCATTTTTTCCCCCGCAAAACCCATTGCAAACGCTTATCCAAATACGAGGAACAAACATTGTCACTTTGACTAATTACTTTTAGCGCCCAAAGCTCTCAGAACAGTACATATAAAGAAGTTGAAATTCAGAGAAGCGTAGTTCGTCCATTATCTGGCACGGGAATAATAAAAAAAAACCCAACGTTTCTTCGCAAGGACGGACTTAGTTCCTAAGGATTAAAAATCTTGAGGTGAGAAACTGTGGTGTTTTCTTCAAAATTTCTCCTAGCCCAGTCTTAACTACGGCTCCTTATGTCCCGTTAGTTTCGTTTCTCTTTGAAATGGCATGGCTGCGGGTCGTCTGCTGCTGTTCATACGGTGACCATTTGATTTTCTCATGTTTTATTGGCAACTAGAATACGTTTTAAGACTACAGTAGCTATATATTGCCTAACATGTTGTCTTTTTAGGGCATTGAACATTAAACTTTCACAGGAAAAATATGCCGGATTCTTTATCAGAAGATCTTAGTGTTTCAGTGAACCCTTGTTATCGACAGCCGTATGACTTCATGGTTTGAAACTTAGTCCCCATGTTTATTCATCACCAGCGAAATAACATTGTTGGATTCAAAAAGTAAATCAAACGAAATTCAACCTGTTTTTAATTTTCAGGAAACTATCACGGTAGCCAAGTTTAAATTACACACAAGTTTCTTTCAATAATGTACAGTTAGCTTAGTTCTGGAGTTGCTGCTGTGACATTTCTCATCATTTTTATGCTTGATAATGTAGTTATATTGATCGGAAGATTTTAGGGTGGGTTTCTTTACGAAAATCCAAGATTGGATTCTTAAATCCGAAAGAATCCGGAAACAGATTTGCGTTTGTTTACTAAACAGGTCAATCCTAGATCCTTCGGATCATGGTGCGTCAAAGGAACCGAATAATCCACTTTCCCCTTTTTAGTCAAAGAGTTTCCTTTTAAATTTGCATCACGTTGTCGTTGGCGTTCTCAAAAAGCTCCCGATTCTCATCGTCCAATCAAAACTCGGCGCGAACAACTCCGAAAATTAAAGCTCGTACACTTTGCGCTTTAGGTGAGGGCTAATCCTTCATGTCATCTGTTAGAAACTCAGTTAGTGTCTACATTCCTAAGCAAAAATGCTCTGACAATTTTAATTTCGCACAAAAAATAAAATCATTCAAAATTTTGAAGCGTTCGAAATTTTAAGCGTCCGAAATGTTTATTTACAGTACAGTACTCATGGTAATTAAGGACGTTCGCGCGAAAATTTTCCAGTCGATATAATTTTTTTAAATTTTTACTGCTGGCAGATGATGAGTTACTTGTGCCAGAAATGCAAACAAAATTGGGGGTCACCGTCTTCGTTTCAGAGATAAAGCGTGTGGTAAACTATACTGATTTCGAAAAATTGCCCCATATAATTGAGCACGGTCCATCGGGGTTTATAGTTAAAAATATCGAAGGTGAGTCAACAGAGGCAAACGATCTTAGTCATGTTTTGTAGAAGTGGGCCTGTTGCGTAAATAATTCGAAATTTTACTAACGTTTTCACAAAATTTAACCCTTCAAGAGCCATTTGAAACCGCCGCAAAGGTGCACGAAGAGCTAATAAGAACGGAATTCGATGGTGCATTTTGCCAAATATTCAAACTTCTAGTCGATAGATTTTTTTTCATTTTTTCCCTAAACGTAGAAAATCAGTAGAGAAAATGATCCATCGAAAAAAAAATTGGGGTCACCGTACGTCCAAGATCGTTAAATCCAGGTAAAGCTCTAGCAATGGCCATCTGCCCTATCATTTGTTTATTTTATGACTTAGCGCGCGCGCTCATGCATGACGTGGCATGTGAATTTGCGTGCGCAGTAAGGATGCGCAGAAACAATTGGCGCGAACATCCTTAAGGAGGCTCGAAAGGGTTTTAAGCTGCACGCGCGCGCGCAATCTACACACGCCATAACTAAGATGCACGCGTCAGCTGAATCAGTATTAAAATCAGCTCACCGGAAGTCAATGCTGCGTAAAATCGCGCGAACCGGAAATAAAAGCTGCGGAAAACATTTGTTTTTAGCTCGAAAGTTCGCTCGGTGACCTATCTTGATTTTTTGCATACACGCACCATTCGCGATGGCCCTTTAGATATAAAAGTTTCGGGGAAAATTATCTAGTGGAATTTTCTGTAAGCCATAAAACGCGTTTTCTTTAAATATATTTAATTCTACTAGATAAAATTTTTCCATACTGTCTAAAAAGTTAAAGAATTTAGGGAACTTTCCAACAAAGAGATAAAAATGGTAGGTCACCGAATTAGTTTCTCAGATAATTTACAAAAACTGAAATTTAGAGGACGCTTTTGTGGACCTCGTGCGTTGCCATGGTAACTGATATGACGTCACAAGTACCCTTAAAGTATAGCCCAACAATAGAGTGGCAAGGAGACATATTGTTTGCCCACACCATTAAACATCCTTCTTTGTAATCTTCCATCGTTTCACAAGCAATATAGCAACGAAAAACCCTTTCGAGCCTCCTTAAGCCAATTTGAGGAGAAAGAGAAAACGAACAGCGCTTCCAAACATAACAATTAAGTTTCGCATCGAACATTCAACTTAACGCTTGGTGTGCAACAGCATGCATCTTCAGAAGTGACGGTTACAAAATAAAAACTTAAGCGAGGCATCGGTAACTAGCCCGGCAAACAACAATGAACAAAAAAAACACTACGGTGCGAATTAATAAAGAAAGCCGAGTTTTTCACTTCCGACGTTTTCATTAAGGGCGGGTTTTAAGTCCCGTACTAACAGTGTTTCCTTAATTTTACACTGTAAATCACATTGACCAATTGTAAATTGACCACTGTAAATCACATTGTACAATCTTTCGAGGCGAAATACGAATGCACTTGTAGCTTTATGTTTTTTGCAACTAGGATTTTAAAAACAATCGCAGTTTAAGAAATGGAGCCTAATTTCGTCAGAATGAAAGTTCCTGAGTTGAAAAAGTACTTACAAGCGCGGGGAATCAGTGTTGCGAATAAGCGTCGCGAAGAACTTTTAGATTTGTCTGTAAAAGCTCTTGAACTTGCCATCGAAATCAAAGACGAGCAAAAAGACCAGCTAGGTGTTTTTGCGAAGCTGGTAGTCACGCTCTCGATTTCCATACATGGTAGTTGACTCGGGCTGCGCCGTCGTCAGCTATCGCGTGATAGAAATCTCGAGCTCATAATCTAATTGTTTTATAAAAAAACACGGTTTTACACCAATTAGCGGGCGTATTTTTTAGGGCTGTTTTCTAATAACGTTATAGTCAGTAATGCCCCTCGGATAAACCGTGATTTTGAAGCAAGGAATTCTTCAGCTCAGATAAAGCCGACTGTAATAAAGAGGATTTTGAACAGATGCGTAAGCAACGATAGGTAAGTGTTTGGATTAGATTGATCTTATACCTTCCGGGAGTGAAGGAGTGCCACTTGGTGTAAAGACCAGAGCCGGGTTGTTCAAAGTCCGATTAAGCTAACCCAGGATTAACGAGAATTTTATTTTCAGTTTTGTAACTTTTTGGTGAGGTGTTCTGTTTATATTGTTTGCCCTTCAGTTTTAACCTGTAGTAATCTCACACTCACGCACCAATTAAACATTCGAGGTGAAAAACATTTTAATACAAGAAAACATAATGCTTCAGTTACAGTTTAACCCTAGGTTAACGTTAACCGGCTTTCGAACAACCCGCCCCAGTGCTCTTTAAATCAGGTGCAGTTGTTGAAAATGTGTTGTGATCACGCTTGATACAAATATCTAAGAAAGTAATATCTCGATTCTTGTTGAATGTTTGTATCAAGCGTGATACCAACCGACATCAGTTTTATTTTCAAGACGGACACCTCCATAAGACGGACAACGGACACTTTGAAATGATCAACGGACACTTGTGAGGTGCTGAAAGTGACCGCAAAGTACGATTAAGGGAAGAAAAATTTTAAAATTACTAAGTACGTGACTCTTTTTAACGCCAGAATCAGTCATCATTTTGTCCCATTCAAAAAATAACTCGGAGGTGACAACCGAATTGTATCAGCGCTTTGAGGATTTTAAACTGTTGCGCCTGAAACAATCCACGATCACAGATTTCTTTTCTTCTTAAGTGCATGCCCACCAAAGCCATGACTATTAGAAGCTTTTAACTTAAGTTGCTTTCACCAATTGTTTTTTAGAAAAAAGGACATCTTTTTAGACTTGGCAGAAAGTCAGTCCTGATCATGAGTTATGCTGAGTCATTTAACACTAAGTAGGACTCCTTTACCCCCAGCTTTGAAAATATAAGATCAATCTAATCCGAACACTTACCTTGATTAACTTATTTGATATGTTTGTAACCGCTGTTTGTTTTCCCTTTCTCCTTAAATTGAAAAGATAGAAAAACAGGAATTTTTATGATGAAGCCACTTTGAGCTCAAAAGCTCATAGTTTCCTTTATATAGACCGAGTTTTAGTTGAGACTGGTTGAGATGTGTAACAGCTTGATAAATTATATGTTATTTTCCCGTCGGCATATCAAAAATACCTTGAGGTTACATTAAAGTTATCATTATTACCAGGAGCCATAATCGGGGACTGTTATTACTGATGTTTTTGTTTTCTCAGATGAAGATTTTTCTCTGTGCAGTCCTTTTCCTCTTCGTTTTTGCTCAGTCCTTAGCGCATTCGCACGTTTCACAAGAGAAAGGGCCTAATGAAGAGGGATCGCTGGTGACTAAGCGTTTCTTTCCTCAAGCCGAGCGCCCTGCAAGAAAGCCCCGGTTCGACAGTTTGTTTGATCCCCAAGCCGAGCGGCCGGGAAAGCCTGGAAAAGGTGGGAATAAAAGGAGCGCTCAGGCGACTAAGCGCTTAATTCCACAGGCAGAGCACCCTAACGAAAAGCCCCTTCTCGACAGTATGTCTGACCCACAAGCCGAACGGCCCGGAAAAGGAGGGGTATTGGAAAAAGGTGCCAAGCGATTTGTTGCTCAAGAAGAGAACCAACACAAAACGAACACTTTGGAAAAATCGTTCGACCCACAGGTCGAGCAGGATCAAGACGTTTGCATGTGGCGTTGTAGAGAATGGTGCCAGAAGCGCTGCGAAAACGAAGAGTGCCTTGATCGGTGTTATAACCCCCGTGGCCATCTATGGAGAAGATGCATCAGAAAATGTAAAAATGGAGACCTTGATGGTCCTGGAGGAGAAGGCGAAGAAGAGGAGGAAGAAGAAGAAGAGGAGGAGGAGGAAGAGGAAGAGGAAGAAGAAGAAGAGGAGAAATAAGAAAATATAAACTTTACACTAAACAGAAATTTAAATGATGGAT
>JAHPZR010055749.1:87500-89702 GCA_019787425.1 Platygyra sinensis | reverse complement strand
AGCATGAAAAACAAAACATTTTTAATAGATAAACTTTATTTATTAAAAGAACAAGATCCTCATGCCCTTTGAATGTTACATGATTTATTTATACCTGTTAGTATGTAAAGACAGTATACATGTATATGTACTAATCAGACAATAAATTAAGGAGAAATCACTGTTCCACCTAAATGAAAAAATCAGTTATTCTACACTGATACATTATGCATGTTCAGCTGTGATCATTCCGACATGTGTATAATTACTGTTCCTCATTCCTTTTTGGATATTTTTGAGTAATCAACTTTACAAAACTCTCTTTAAATGATATTGCCAGTGTGGAATTTTTTCAAGTTAAAATTCAGATTCTGAGAATAACCTGTTCTGCGTTTACATTTGATTGAGTTGCCATAACTACAGTTATGTTCCTGTTCCTTATTTACAGTGTCCTTAATTAGCACTACAGTGCTAAATACATACAACACTTAAATAAAGTTGTTATTGTTATTATTATTATTATTATTATTGTTGTAGTTGTTGTTGTTGTTGTTGTTGTTGTTGTTGTTGTTGTTGTTATTATTATTATTATTATTATTATTATTATTATTATTATTAATTATTCATGTGATATATTCCAGAATGTACACCCAAAAAGGAATGCATTCCAAGCAATCTGCTCTAGGGGGTAGAATACTAATGGAATAGTCCTGACATACGATTTACTTTGCATTACACTGCAAAGAAAACAGGTTGTTACTAACTGTACAATAATTCTTCTAGAGTTGCAAAGAGTACAAAATAGCTCTTCCTTCTCCTTTCCTTGTTTGAACGAAATTAATGAAAGAGTTGTTCCAGAAATGAATAAGTAAACTAAAAAAAGCATGCAGGAATCCATAGCTTGGATTATTATTCCACACAACAATCATGGAATCTTTTCGATGACTATAAAATACTTGAGTTTATAATTCCAAATGAGGTTATTACATGTATCTACTACACTTTTAATATTATTAGAAATGAAATATTTCTCAGGACTGGCTTAAGTTGAAATTTCCTTCCCTTACTTTTGTCTGACTCAAAGCAGCTGTGCTAACACTTTAGAATACTTGATCATGAGCAGTCCTATAATTTAACAGTCATGTAACTTACCTTAACTTTGTCAAAGTATGGCAAGTCTTTTGTCAGTTCTTTCTTGTTGTGACTGAAGAGAAGCTCATCCTTGAAACCAACCATGACACCCTGGTATACATGCAATATTGCATTAAAATAATGCAGTAATGTACATTAAATGCTGCGTGCAGCTTTGTGTGTGAATATATAAAGGGCATGCATGATGGGAATTGATGATGCTCAAAATAAATAATTATGTTGAGTTTTTGGGAGGGATGAGAGAAGCCGAGAGAAACTCTGATCCCAAATCCAAGTAGATGGACACTAGTTTGCCCTAAAGAGCAACCACCTACAGGGAAGGAAAGCCCTAACAGAGAACCAACCAGCCCCCCAAGTTTTGGGGGGTAAGGCTGTGGACTAATACATGTACATGTAACCTACTCCAGCCTATATAAAAAAAAAACATATAGAGCCTGTTATGGAAACCAGACAAATTCTGAAAGGAAATCAAAACGACTGTACAATAGTGTAGAGGTGATAGTGGATGAACAGGAAACTGAAAAGATTAAGACGCAGCTTGGCAAAAACCTACAGGATGCCCAGTGGCCCATAAGGTCACTAAATAACACCAACTGAAAGTACACCAAAATGGTAGGGAACTAGAGCATAATTATGCACAATGTACATGCAATGGGTACTGCACCACCAGCTATAGTTCGTAGCAAAGGGGATGAGGCAGTATAAGATCAGCATCCTTGGCATTGGACTTGGACCTGCCTGGAGAAAGATCCAGTGACTGTATGGTGGAGTTAGGGTGAAGACCAGAAGGTGCAAGAACAGTTGGAAGACATAGAAAGACCTGGAAGAGGACAGCAGAGGAAGAGAGGTGGCTGGGTGGAATGACTGGAACACTGTGACAGCAGTAGCCTGGCCATGGGATAGGGCACAGTGGAAACAGAATGTTACTGCCACATACACCGACTAGCACAAAGAGCAATGATGAGAATGATGATGATGATGTTTTTGACAAAGACACTTGCATGTATTTCAGTTTATTGTAGCCCCCACCCTTCAACCAGCTGTAGTAGTTGTGTCAACAGGCCTAGGTTG
>JAHPZR010055749.1:60000-82500 GCA_019787425.1 Platygyra sinensis | reverse complement strand
ATCATTTTCGCGCAGTTCATCGCTTTCATCACTTTCAGATGATTCTGTGCTCTCTGAAAGAACTTCCTCTGTGTAGCTTTCATCAGAACTACTCTCGCCATCAAAATCAGAGTCTGGACTACCCATAATAGAGTTCCTCTCTATTTTCTGAACAACCGAGCCGTGATACAAGTCTTTTATTTCAGGACGTATATATACGTCTCAGGTCGTTTAGGTGACGCAAATGATGACGTATATATACGTCGCTGGCAGGGGAAGGGGTTAAAGGAAAGTATAATGCTCAATTTGACTTTCCCAGGGTGGAGGGATGTAAAAAGCATTATAACTGTACCTTCCAAGAGAAGAGTCAATAGCTATTTTTGTTTAGTTGTTAACAATTATAGTGTCTAAAATTTTCCACAATAACCTACAGGTACATAGCGTTACTTGATTCATTGGGAGAAACTGAGGTTTTAGGGAATGAAGATGGAAGTGGAGGAGTGGGTGCATGTAAGCTATTAAGGACAGGTGCCCCTAATAGGTAGAAGGCACAGTTCTGTGGGCATATTGTTACCAAGCTCTAGTCTTGATCTAGCAGTTGGGGAAAAAGTTCTGGTGTGGCTCATTGTGTTGTATGATTGAGCAAGACACTCTGACTAGTAGATACTCACACAGTGCCTTTCTACCCAGGTTGAGAATGGAACTGGCAAAATTTTGTAATGATGGGAGGGGGATGGGGTAACCTTGCAATGTCCTACTTGTAGCATCCCATACAGGTTTAAGAGATCAAGTTGAAATAGTCCTGGCTAGACACCTTTAAGCTGTGGAAATCTGGGATAATCTCCTGTAGTGATGGACACTTGGCTTGGCACAGTCTGCACCTTCTTCATGTGTAAATACCTCTATTTTAAAGGAGGTTTCACAATTTAAACTTAATGATTTGTTCTTTGACTATGTAGCAATTATGTAATAGGCCACTTGAAGTGTACACTTGTACAGTGTACAATCCCACTTGTGTGTACAGTAAGGCAGTTGGGAAGACTCTAGTTGGGACGTTGTACTGCAAATTCTAAATTTACAAGAATTGACATTTCACTCCAATTGTTCAATGCAAGTGGCTCCTGCTTACATGTACATGTATATTGTTGATGACTACAGCCATGTATATACTTGATTCACAAATATTACTGTATAGGTTACAGGACATGGAAAGAACATACTGTTCTTAGAAGTCACAGACAGTATTATTAAATTAAGTCATTGTATTGACATGAAAGCTGTACAGAAATTGTAATACAATCAAAGTGACAGGACAATTTTGGAACAAAAAATTGCAAATCAAATTACTCTTATGAACAGTGTTTAAGTATTCAGATATTTCAAAGGAGACTCCAGTCCCTAATTATAATAATTATTGTTATTATTCTATTACAATCAACTGAACAATATTTATATCCACCCAAGTCATCAACAGTACAAAAATAATGAATTTTATATTTACCGAATGATTACTTATTAAATGGTTGCAGCATTACATGTAGTCATGTTCAACACTGCAGTTGAAACTAGAGTGAACACAGGGAAAAAAATTATAACTGCTTAATGATATAAATATTTTAATTTTTTATAACAAGGAGCCCATGTCACATACAGTAGGTGCTTAATACATAGTATATGATTTATGGACTTACCATTCTATCATGTGTGGCAATTTCTCTTCAGAAGAAATATTTCTACAAATTAAAATAATGACATTCATCCCAGTTAGTTCTAACTTTCCTTTATGTAAAATAATATTTTAAATTAATAATTATGGTTTGAATTAATACCACTTATTATTTAACCTCGTCTGTTGGGTCATTACAGGGAAATCTCAGACCGAGGCCTTCATGTATTGACCAAGCAATAGTGAGGTTGATACCTCAAGGCCAAGGTCTGAGATTTCCCAAATTGACAAGGTTAAGAAGTTACATTTTTTTAATTTTAGTTATATTATTACCGTAATATATGGCCTTTTTAGCGCTATTCTTAAAAAGAATACAATAAAAACACTGAAAGTAATTTTCCATATCCTCATGCCCTTGTTATGGCTCTCTTCAAAGCTCGTACTAACGAAGTATCTGTATGCTAGTTTTTCTTTCAGTTATCAAAAATAATTTATCGTGTTTCACCCACGAGTAGCTGTTACTCACAACAAAGAAGAGCTGTTGAGCCGAAAAAATTTTTCATAATGCCCGGTCATTACCAGAAAAACTTGCCTGCTCAGCCCCTGCAAAATTTTGACCGAGATCTCGGCGAGATCTCGCCGAGATCTCGCCGAGAATCTCGGCGAGTTTTTGGCCGGCGAGATTGCCGAGATCTCGCCGAGATCTCGGCGAGATCTCGGCGAGATCTCAAAATCTCGGCGGCCAAAAACTCGCCGAGATTCTCGCCGAGATCTCGGCGAGATCTCAAAATCTCGTCGAGATTCTCGCCGAGATCTTGGCGAGATCTCAAAATCTCGGCGGCCAAAAACTCGCCGAGATTCTCGCCGAGATCTCGGCGAGATCTCAAAATCTCGTCGAGATTCTCGCCGAGATCTCAAAATCTCGGCGGCCAAAAACTCGCCGAGAATCTCGCCGAGATCTCAAAATCTCCTCGAGATTCTCGCCGAGATCTTGGCGAGATCTCAGGATCTCGGCGGCCAAAAACTCGCCGAGATCTCAAAATCTCGGCGGCCAAAGACTCACCGAGTATCTCGGCAAGATTTCAAGTAAGATCTCGGCGAGATCTCAAAGTCTCGGCGGTCAAAAACTTGCTAAGAATCTCGGCGAGACTCGCCGAGATATCAAAATCTTGGAGGCCAAAACATCTCACCGAGAAAACTGGAAGATATTTTAAAATGTCAACACTCAGATCCAGGTAATATGTTGAGTGAGGTAGTTTCTAGCAGACAAAACAAACACAGTGAAATACGACTCCAGACTACATGTCAAAAACAAGCAGATTTATTGACAGATAAGAGGGTCCGTCACGTACAGTTCAAAAAAACTTAACAGTTTCAGACACGTCCACCTTCAGTTGACATTTAGCTACCCTTAATGAGAGGAAAATCGTTTTTGCTGAAACTAAAAATAGAGGAGAACTAACCTTTATCCTCGGGTCGACTCACGTCCTTTACCTCGTGTGAACAAGAATAATTAACCTCAGATGTACTACACTGTCAGCCGCAAAGAAGCGAAGAAAATTCGTTTAGCTTGACTACAACTTCATCCCAAAGCGAATGTCATGAAAAGGTTCATCTTCATCAACTGCTCAAGTTTTGCACTTTGCTCAAAATTGTTCCGTGTACACAGACTTCAATCGTCGCAGGTCTTGAAAAAAACAGTTGTACAAGATGTTTACAAATCCTCTTGAGATTGCTCACATTCGCGATGAAAACGTAAGAAATTAGTTAAACCGTATTTCCTTTTCTTGAACAAAGCAGCTCATTTCATCGTAATCAAGTCCTTTGCACTTTCAAAAACATCCAGCAAAAAAATTTCCCACGGCAAGAACTGAAACCAACTCTCCTGTCGAGGGATTGCGTGTACTTTACCCCACGTGACTTAAGACATCCAATCACAGTGCCTAGTTAACGATCTTGGCGGGAAGTCTTCCCGCGTCTAGTCTATCTGCCGCCGGCGCTGCTCGAGGAAGAGTGAAAAAAAAAAAAAATCTACCTCTACAAAGCCGAATTTGAAAAGTGTTTGAATTTGAAAATTTTTTTTAGACAATTGATGGTCATTGAGTAGCTCAATGGTACGTCTGCTCCAACGTCTAAAAGAAAGAACAAAATTTCAATACGAGAAACAAAACTCTTATCTTAAAAAGCGATCAGCATGCGTCTCTTCGTCGCCATAATTAAGTCAGATCGCTCCATTCAACTTTGTTAAATAAAATATTTCGGTAAATAAAAACCGATCCATGTCTGAGCGTCTTTACTTCAATTTGGGCTTCCCGCATTTGAAATCGAACTGAAAAACAGAAAGCTAATGGTCAACCACAAAGCAGTTAAATTCAACGGAGAAAAATTATTCATTTCATCAGGGAATGATTGGGTAAATATTGTGGTAAGTTTGTGTATTTCAAAATCTCGGCAAGATCTCGGCGAGATCTTACTGAGATACAGAAAGAGTCGAGCTTCACGGCGAGATCTTGCCGATCTCGGCGAGATGTAGAAAATCTCGCCGCGAACTCGACCGAGATTTGAGAAACCCACAAACATCATGGCGAGATCTCCGCAATCTCGGCGAGATGGAGGAGATCTCGCCGCGATCTCGCCGAGATTCAGAAACTCACAGGCATCATGGCGAGCTCTGTACAAATCTCGGCGAGATCTTGGTAATCTCGGCGAGATGGAGGATATCTCGCCGCGATCTCGCCGAGATTTAAAATCTCGCAAACATCATGGCGAGATCTCTACAAATCTCGGCGAGATCTTGGTAATCTCGGCGAGATGGAGGAGATCTCGCCGAGATTTAGAATCTCGCAAACATCATGGCGAGATCTCTACGATCTCGGCGAGATCTCGGTTATCTCGGCGAGATCTCGGCAATCTCGGCGAGAAGGAAGATATCTCGCCGCGATCTCGCCGAGATTTAGAATCTAAAGAACATCATGGCGAGATCTCGGCGAGATCTCGTCGATCTCGGCGAGATCTCGGTAAAAATTTTGCACGGGAGCAGCCAATCAGAGTGTGCGTACTATAATTGTAGCCATATATAAGATATCATAAATAAAATACATTATCATCATTATTGTGCACAAAAATTATGGTAATTATACATTTTGTATATAAATCAGGATTCACAACAAATTCTGGCTGCATTTTAAACTGCGCTCGAATTCTTACCCTGAAAATTCAATTGGCATGTACTTTTCCTTGAGTTCTTTGGCCTAAAAAAGTGAAACAAAATGAAGCGAATACTAGTACTTATCGATCTTAGGTCCAAGTAAAAAAATAACCGAACTGCTCAGTCACAACATCAATTCACTAGGAAGTCTTTTGAACACATTTTCCTGTAGATTTTTTTTTATAGACAAAAAGTTATTACATGAACTAAATAGCCTTAAGAATTGGAAAACCCAGATGGTTCAGATAGTCACTACATGTAAATGCTTTCATGTAGCTCCTGACAGTGCAGGGGATTGGGAGAGGGACAGGGAGAATCTGATATAAAAAGAACCACCCGGTGCTCATTGGGAATTTTGAAAAGAACCTCTAAGCAGGCCATCTGAAAGGGTGCGGAAAAAAACTGAAAATTATGCGGAAATTTTCGTCAATATTATGCGGAAGAAAATGACGATTATGCGGAAAAGACGCCAGATTATGCGGAAATTTCTACAATTTAATAACGTTGCTCCCATGGCTTTTTCCAACGTACAAAATACACGTTAACGTCTTACCGATAATTTTAGTCCTTTATGACACGTTTGACCTTTTGCTGCCATTCGTGGACACGTATTTCTTCGTTTAGCGCAATTTTTCCATGGTTTTTGTCGTTGTGTTTGTCCGAAGCTTAGTAACCAGGCATTAAATCGGACGAGAAAAACTGCGCACCACTAGAAGTAGAACCCAGGCCCATAACCAGAAGACGCACGGAACGCCTGGAGGCTTAAAATTGTTTACGAACGAAAAGACGTGTTTTCGTCGCCGTTTTGGGTGAATAACTTCCTCAAAATGATCAATCTCTTCGATATTTTTGCTTCTGATGATGGTAATCAGTTGCTTTCTTGCTTATACGTAGCAATTTTCTAGTTTTATGCGGAAAAATGCCCCAAGGATGCGGAGGATGCGGAAGTAGGCGAATTATGCGGATCCGCACCACTGCATCCTGTCAGATGCTCTGTCTAAGAAGTACTGTACCAGCAGGACTCGAAAAAGAGTTCAACCTGAATTCCAGCTTGCCCTTGGGACAAGCAGCTCTCAAATTTTGCTTGCCCCAGGCAAGTCTTAGTTTAATATTTTCTTATTTACTAGATAGATGACTTGCCTTGGCCCTTATACATTGGACAAGTGAGAGTGGAAAGTTACTTGCTCGGCACGGCACATTTTTCGAGCCCTGAAGATACTGTTTTGTGGGTGTGGCTTGAGGTTAAGAGGTACCAATTCTATGAGCTGTTACATTGTTTTCAGCACAATACCCTCAAAGGTGCCACAAAAGCTTCCGTGCTGGACCATTTGAAGCTGAACATCTTGAGAGGAACCAAAAACACTTATCCCTTATTTAGGTAATGATAATACAATGTACTAGGAACATCCTTTTTATAATAATCAGCACATCTGACAGGATGTGGCAGTGCTGATCCGCATAATTTGCCTACTTCCGCATCCTATGCATCCTTGGGGCATTTTTCCGCATAAAACTGGAAAATTGCTATATAAAAGCGAGAAAGAAACTGATTACCATCATCAGAAGCTAAAATATCAAAGAGATTGATCATTTTGAAGAAGTTATTCACCCAAAACAGCAACGAGAACACGTCTTTTCGTTCTTAAACAATTCTAAGCCTCCAGGCGTTCCATGTGTCTTCTAGTGATGGGCCTGGGTTCTAGTTTTGAGACTACCAGTGTCCAGTTTTTCTCGTCCGATTTAATGCCTGGTTACTAAGCTTCAGACAAACACAACAACGAAAACTATGGAAAAATTGCATTGAACGAAGAAATACGTGTCCACGAATGGCAGCAAAAGGTAAAACATGTCATAAAGGACTAAAATTCTCGGTAAGACTGGCTGACAGCTTTTGTACCATGAAGTCTCTTGTGACCAGTTTCTGTACCCCACCCCTCTTCAGATCCTCAAGCGTGGGACGCTAAGTGAGTACGGAAGCTTATAATGATGCTTATTAAAGGAGATAGTTTTTTAACCCTTTAGTGCCCAAGGGGTCTCCCTTTGACGAGTAAAATCGTCTGGCGTTAGGCAGAGTAAAATCTATAAGTCACTATTGGGCATTAAAGGGTTAAGTAATACTTAAGGATGGCCCAATTACTGAGTAACCTACAGCTGGTAAAGAAACACAATCTGAGCAGCTAATGACTGTGTGCTATCAAGTGCATACATGTAAAATACCTGGAAATCCACAAATAAAAATTATTATCATTACTAAAAGGTCAGCGTGTGCCATGGGTTGATTTAGGGGATGGGGTTGAGGATGTTAAAGCACAGACCTGAGGAAATTTTAAATTTACAAATTTGATTGATTTCTATCCTGTTTCTGAATTTCCTGGATAAGTCAGTGTTTCTGATCTCTTACTCTGCCACACCCTTGCTCATGGTAACTGAACTATGATATCGAGAGTTTTTTTGTGTACCTTTTCTCTGTAAGATTCTGGGAACAACTTACAGCTCTCAATGACACCTGAAGAAGATTACAAAACAATCAAGAAGGATTCTACACTGTAAATTAATTTAGAAATAAACAAATGGCATAAAGAAGACTGAAATAGGGGGTACATGTACATGTATGTACTCTACTTTTAATTAGTTATCAATAATTCTTAGCACTGCAGCACAAACCAATCCACTGTAAGGAAAAAGATGATGATTGGACATTTATATGTATTACCTATTATGCTGTGTGCACAAAAACTCTAACTCATTCAAACTCTACAAGAGCAATTACATGTATACTGTTGGTGTAGGAACGACTGCCATTAAACCATATTTTTCTATATGCCCAGTGGACTTAGTTTGGTTTCGCAAGGTATTGCGGTAAAATGTACAGCAGCCATCTTTTCTCTTACGGTGGATTGCTGTTACCTGAGTGTATAATTTATATTTTGACTGCACAGGATACAGGTATTTAGGGAATGATGTAACAAAAGGTATAAGTCTATATAACTGTACGGGTAATAGTGAAGAATACATGTAGTTCCCAAAATATACTGTCGGCCGACTGTCGGCCGACTGTCGGCCAACTGTTGGCCGACTGTTGGCCGACAGTCGGCCAACAGTCGGCCGACAGACGGCCAACAGTATGCGTTATGTTTGAGGCCAAAGTGTTGGCCGACTGTCGGCCGACAGTCGGTGACCTGTTGACAACCTGTCGGTACTTTTTTCAACCGGAAGAGTTTTTGACTCTATTTATTTTTACTCTTTTTTCGGTCGATTTGTGCTCTACTTAATAGTGTCGGCCTACTGTCGGTAATGTGTCGGTAACCTGTTGGCTGACAGTTGGCCGACAGGTTACCGACAGCCAACTATGGGAGCCATTGTTCACTATTGCCACTGTACGAGTCACAGGGCCTACCAGGCTGCTGCTTACATGTATCTCTTCTTTCTGAGCATGAAGCGACTAGGAGAATTCCTGCTCCCCCGGGATAAAATGCAAGTCCACCCCTGGGTTATCCCATAGCATAAAATTACTAGCCAGGTATCCATTTATGCACCTGGGAGGAGAGAGGGCATGTGAGAGTATAATTAGTGTCTTGCCCAAGAAGACAACACAATGTCCCCAGTCAGCATTTGAACCTGGACTGCTCATTCAAAATCATATTAAGGACAGTGAGGGTCACCATACTTCCACAACATCATGTAATACTGGGCATGCAACTATTAACCTTGACTCCAGCTAACTGGTTACAAGCATCAAGACTAACAACAGCCAACTAGTCATTGACTAATAAAATTTTAGATTTGGGTAAGTACAGTAGGTTTTTACATGTACATGTATTTACAACTACTGCTACCGCTTTGGTTGGAAAACCATACAAGTTTCTGTTGTCTCAAAGCTCTCTAGAACCTCTAATTTCATTGGATCTTGTTAGCACGAAGCTCTATTGTCTTAAGGCAAGAGTCCAAATGTTGTTACCATTATATTGTTTGTATATCATTTTCTTAGCAAATCCTGTGAGACATGCATTCCGAAGAGCTTCGTGGCAGCCCACAAGTTTGGCAAAGTTGCCATTTGCAAACTGGAAACTAATTTAATATCAAATTTTTGGTACTGGCAGCTTCACTAGTTCAGATCTTGTGCGATCTAAAGGATAGAAAAACACCTACACTGTAAAACAATATTAGAGAAGAGCAGATTATTATTTTACACTGGACTTGACTTACCATAAACTGTGCAACCTTTTTCTCCATTGATATTAAATTTGGTGAGTGTCTTATCAAAGTCTGAGATGACCTAAAAGGCATTGGGAGCAATAAATAATAAACATTGAATGACTGGTAAGGGAAATAACTCATTTTTTAAAATTTGTTTCCCAGGAATCCTAACATTTCCTAGGCAGATTCTTGAAAGGGAAACTCCATTGATAACAAGGGAAACAAAATTAACTGCCAGTTTCCGGTGGAAATCTGGACTCATTATTAGTGATTATTTTGTTAATATCGCATAACAAATACAGTGATTAATGAATTCACATGTGTTAACTACAGCAGTCGTGGGTCAATATTTGTGTGTAACAGGGCATTTTTTTTTGCTATCTGATGCCACAGATGTTGCAATCAGAGACTTTCAATGGGAAGCAGTTTCATGGCCTAATGTTGTGTGACTTCAAAGTCAAAGCTAATGATGGCACTGCTTGGGATTATTTATGATGAAAATCTGCAAGGGATTTGAAGTGCAAAACATTTTAATTTTATGTCACTTCACAAACCTGCAGTTTTTCAGCTCCACCCTCGTAAAGTATCTTGAGTTTTTCGCGCACACGAACTGAATCTCTCATGTACACATTGGGCTTGTTGATATTTTTAATCTGTAAAAAGATTAAAGGGGCATTACATGTGTCATGAGAATGATTCAAAATGTCAAAAGCCAAAAGCAGCATTGACATAACACAAAGCCTAAAACTAATCAAAAGGTAAGCATGTTGTAGTTTTCTTCAAACTGCTGAAGCTACATGTAAAAAGCTACATGTACTAAAAAGATGTTATTTCAGGACTTATTCATGTAGACCGAGGATTTGACCTTCAATAATGGAATACTGCCTGTTTAGAACATCTTTGTAGAGGCATCACTCTGCTGTGTGCTTTAACTGACTTGCCAGTAATTTAGGCTGACAGGTTTTTATGCCAGATATCCTTAACAATAAAGTTTACTTGTATTACCATAAAACCCAGAATATAATTTCAGCAAATAATTTGCTGAACACTTAGGGTATCCTCTTTCCAGATACACCTGATTGGAAAACTACATTTGAAATTTTGACATTTTAGATGTTTTAAAATGGAATTGCCCACCTGTGATCCAAATTTTTTAATTGATTCATTTAGAAATTAACTTTAGATTTCTAGGAAATAAAAAAATAACTCAGCCAATCCAAACAATGATGTGTCGATTAACAAGTGCTAAGCAGTTATATTCACATGAGTCTAAGGTCAGGGTAACCCTGCACATAGAATACAAAGCCATGAGTTATAAATACATAACACTAAAAAATTGTTCTGCATGTTGAACCCCTCAAGGTTTAGAAAACATGACTGGAAGTCAAAATAAGTTGTAATTGTTTTTTTTAATTAGCTCTTAGTGATAGTTTGGATTGGTTACATTCTTTTGACTAAGTCAACATTACAAAATTATGATAACTCTTAGTTGCAGTTGTTTCAGAAAAGAAGTGCATGACCTTCGGGCTGGAAATGTGAAATGATTAATTCCCATAATCATCATAACAAGCTGAAAACAGCCATAAAACTTCTTTGTGCTTGTGATCATCTTAATTTGATGTCTGCTCTGAAAACAGAACTTATTAATAGTTATTTGACAACTGTGACCGTCAGGTAATAAATTTCCTTGCAAAACCTGACAAAGATGATATTGATTTCAGGATTAATTCGCACCGCATCAGTCTTGGGCATTGGCCTTAAATGAGGGGTAATGTAGCAGGGGCAGGTTGCAGCGACAAAAATGTGTGTAGTGCACACTGAGGCAACACGTAGCAGGGAAATGAAGCGAGGACAAAATCACAACATTTGCACACACATGAAAATGTTGCAGGTACATGTCCCAGGGATATGTTGCAACGACATGTCCCTTTGTGTAAACTGATAGATTTTTCTTGCGCGACACCAATTTGGGAGATATTTTGTGCCCGCAACATATCACACAAAGTTAAACAACTGGTACAAGTCGCGGGCACAAAACGTTGCAAGGATGCCATGACACTTTGTGTACATTACAGTAATGAAACATGTCCCAGCCACAGAATCAAAAGTTGAGCCAATCAGAGACAACGACCAGAATTCTTTGTGCTCATACAAAGGGAAAAACAAGATCAAGATCAGTAGTGGTGCTCATGTTGCTGCTCGACTGGAATGATTTGGATTGAAAGAGAAAACTGCTTGTTATTTTGATGATGATGACTGATGATTTTGTTTTCTTGATGATGCCTTTTTTAGTTTTCTGTTTGTTAGCATTGTCTTTAAAGTGCTTGTACCATATAATTGGATTATCCTTGAAATGAACAATCAATGTACAGGTCTGGCTATTATTTCAAGAAATACAAAAAGCTGTAATTATTATATGACTGTTGTCCTCAGGAATTTTAGCTGGAGAATCATCGTCAACCGATTCTACTCCTATGGCCGCCATAATTTTACTTCAAGGATACAGTACCTCAAAGCATGCTGGACATTATGCTGCAGCACATCCCTGGGAAATGTTCCTGCAACATTTTACTGTGCGTGCATATGTTGTGATTTTGACCCTGCTACATGTCTCCACTACACATCCCTGCTACATATCATCTCAGCGTGCACTACACATGTTTTTGTCGCTGCAACATGTCTCTGCAACATGATTCCTTGTGTCTGGCCACCTTTAGACTTTTGTGCACAAAAGAAAAATTTATACTCTCCGGGTACTTTCTAGGGCACGGTATCATGTGCACATGGAATTATATACCTTATAATTCTCACTAAATATCACGAGTATTTAATTTTGTGAAAAGTAAAGCGCCACATTTCGCGAGTATTAAATTTTGCGATTTTGAGAGGAAATTAGAATTGGAGTGTAAAAAATTTCGTAATTTTTCCTAATCTTTATATGAAGCTTTGACCTCAGAACTGTAACAGCATAACGTGATCGTCATTGTAGACAATAATAGCAAACATAACTAAGCGTAATGTATAATATCCCGTTGTTTAAATACCCAATAGGTAAATCTATGTTTTACACTCTGATAAACTTCAATCTTAATCATGTTCTGTCAGACATTTTATGGAGGCCCACATTATATTTTTAAGTCACTGAAGGGATCCTCTGGGGGAGCTTGTTTCACATGTTAGAATAACAGTAACAAAACAACAGCTTGTATTTCATTACCACTTATTAATATTATATAGTGTTAAATTTTGCGAGTTTATTGTTCGCATGTCCTTTATTACACGAGTATTAAATTTCACGATTTTTTTCAAAATCGTGCAAATCGCGAAATTTACATGTAGTATTCGCAAAATTTAGTGAGAATAAGGTAGGTGCACGTGGCTGTTGCATGAATCAAACACGATAGTGAAATGCCTTTCGGTACCTTAAGTAGCGAACATGCTTTGTTTGATTTATGCATTTTTTAAAAGATTTTGAAATTTTTGACCCTTTAAAATTTTTTTCCCGTTACTTGGTTTTTCATTATTTTGCTAGTCATTACTTGTTACTTCCTTATTCTATTCAGTAACACCTAAAACAAATCACTAGGACCCTGCATGTGCTCTGATTGGTCAAAAACCCATGTTTTGTTCAAGTATAAAACATAGAAAAAGCGTGTTTTATTGTTTTGCGCATGTAACACCTATATTATAAAGCAAATGAAGAAGCCTAAACTGTGTATTATTACACCGTGATAACTCTGGACATTTGAGAACACTCGAGAAACGTAGAAAACACGAGCCACTGAGGAACGAAGAAAACATTTGCTGCAGCTCGTGTTTTCTACATTTCCCTCGTGTTCTCAAATGCCCGCCGTGCTTTATCACAGTGTAATACACGGCTTAGGCTTCTTTATTTGTTAATTAGTGTTCAATTCATTGCCTATAAAAAAGGAAACGGGACATTACATAAATAAAACATGCAATAAGTTAACACAAATATTGCATGAATAAAATATGAAATAAAACAACACAGATGGGCTTTATGTTTTTGATGAGCCATGCATTCGCAATATTCGTGATCGGCCTGGATTAAGGAAGCAGTCGACCTTGATCCGTATTTTGATTACGTTAAACAGCTTAATTAAGTGTTTTACAAAACGACCTGCTTGTTCGCTCGCGAAAGTCGCAACAGTTAGAATAATTTCAAGGAAATAAACAATGCCATTTAAATGCAATCAATTTCAAGCAACGCGCAAAAGGTTTGAATAACAAAGCCACGCTTGTAAGCTTACTAAATCATGAAAATTTCGCGCCCTACCATCTCGTCCACTGCCTCTTTGATCTTTCGTGTATGTTGCCTGCCTTGCACATATTTGTAAAGGCCATAGCCCACCACGGCCGACACGCCAATAGCTGCGACGCCAAACATCGTTTTCTGTTCGATCATAACACAACAATTTCTGCAATTTGATGCGTTGTCGCTCGTTCGCTGGGTGGTTGCAAAATATGCTAATATCTGTCAGGCGTTACCTTGATGTATGTCCAGGCCGAGCTATGGCACGCCGTTTGTAGCAAAATTCAATCAAGTCAAATATTTATTCAATCCAATCATTTTGGCGTAATGTCATTTAATTTAATCTTCCAAACATATTCAAACAATCCGAAAAAGCATTCAATTCAAACCCATGTTTCTCAGTTCAATTTAATCAGAGTGAATATTTATTCAATCCAATCACGGAAATATTTATTCAATCCAATCACGAAGATATTTATTCAATCCAATCACGGAAATATTTATTCAATCCAATCACGGAAATATTCATTCAATCAGTAAAATATTCATTCAATCCAATCACGGAAATATTTATTCAATCCAATCATAAAATATTTATTCAATGTCACATAGTTATTCAATCCACTCAAAAACATATTCAATGCAATCCTCGAGAAATTCATTCAATCTTCCTGGGGCGAGCGCGGTCAGTATAAAACATGGACTGCGGACAGACGGACTACGGACTACGGACTGGGTATAAAACACGGACTCAGGTATAAAACGCGGACTAAGCATTACGGACTGGGTATAAAATACTGACTCAGGTATAAAACACGGACTGAGCATCACGGACTCGGTATAAAACACTTAGAAAGGTTCTACATTGAATGAAGTCTAGCACGAACGTCTTCATAATAAAAGTAGAAGCTACATGTAACTATAGAAGTCTCATTTCCCGAAAATGCCTGCTCATACAGGTTCAACCATACTCGATTGCCGAAAAAGGAAAAGAAGACACTGAAGGTCACAAAATTGACGAGCTGTATGAATTTTCGAATGATTCAACCATGATTAAATGTTTTGAAAGATCAACAGTTGAGAGAATTGAGGAGAATTCGAACGACGTGTCCCGCTGTTTTATATATTTATACGATACACACATAATACGGCCATAGCCAAAATGAGGAACAAAAAGTTGATAAACAGGAAAAAAAAACGACATTACACAAGGATGACAGTTCCTGCTCTCCTTAATATCGCCTTGGAAAAGGAAGGGGAAAAAAAGAAAACAAAAGTTATTACTTTGTTGAGCAGACGAAAAGTGTTACTGTCCTTGTGGTATATTGACTCCACGGTGAATGCATTTTTTGAAATTTCTAAAATGAGAAAAGGAAAATTAGAAAAATATGAAAATGAGAACTATTACTTGTTTTGGTGATCGGACAGCGGCACTTTCGAAATAATTGTCTCGGTCTCTAGGACAAGAAGATAACTCGGTCTCACGGACCGATACCTTTGTGAATGTAAATGTTTTCAACAGCGTTACATCTCCTCATGTACTCTCTTACCGGAAATCGAAACTTTGCAAGAAAAGAAGAATTAATATATGAAACTATTGCAACCCTTACCTCCAATGCCGGCCATCTTGGGTGACAGCACATGCGCAGTTTCCGATCACCAAAGCAAGTAATAGTTCTCATTTTCATATTCCTCTAATTTTTTGCTCTCTACTTTCCCAGCCATGCAGTATCAGATATTTTTTCTCTTTTTGATACCCTTGCTCATTTTAGAAATTTAAGTTCACCGTGGAGTCAATATACCACAAGGACAGCAACATGTTTCGTCTGCTCAACAAAGTTAAGTCCTGTTCGGCGGAGACAGTACTTGGATGGGTGACCAAATACGAATACCCCTTGTTGTAATAACTTTTTTTGTTTTTTTTTTCCCTCCTTTTCCAAGGCGATATTAAGGAGAGCAGGAACTGTCATCCTTGTGTAATGTCGTTTTTTTTTTCCTGTTTATCAACTTTTTGTTCCTCATTTTGCTAAGGCCGTATTATGTGTGTATCGTATAAATATATAAAACAGCGGGACACGTCGTTCGAATTCTCCTCAATTCTCTCAACTGTTGATCTTTCAAAACATTTAATCATGGTTGAATCATTCGAAAATTCATACAGCTCGTCAATTTTGTGACCTTCAGTGTCTTCTTTTCCTTTTTCGGCAATCGAGTATGGTTGAACCTGTATGAGCAGGCATTTTCGGGAAATGAGACTTCTATAGTTACATGTAGCTTCTACTTTTATCATGAAGACGTTCGTGCTAGACTTCATTCAATGTAGAACCTTTCTAAGTGTTTTATACCGAGTCCGTGATGCTCAGTCCGTGTTTTATACCTGAGTCAGTATTTTATACCCAGTCCGTAATGCTTAGTCCGCGTTTTATACCTGAGTCCGTGTTTTATACCCAGTCCGTAGTCCGTAGTCCGTCTGTCCGCAGTCCATGTTTTATACTGACCGCGCTCGCCCCAGGAAGATTGAATGAATTTCTCGAGGATTGCATTGAATATGTTTTTGAGTGGATTGAATAACTATGTGAAATTGAATAAATATTTTATGATTGGATTGAATAAATATTTCCGTGATTGGATTGAATGAATATTTTACTGATTGAATGAATATTTCCGTGATTGGATTGAATAAATATTTCCGTGATTGGATTGAATAAATATCTTCGTGATTGGATTGAATAAATATTTCCGTGATTGGATTGAATAAATATTCACTCTGATTAAATTGAACTGAGAAACATGGGTTTGAATTGAATGCTTTTTCGGATTGTTTGAATATGTTTGGAAGATTAAATTAAATGACATTACGCCAAAATGATTGGATTGAATAAATATTTGACTTGATTGAATTTTGCTACAAACGGCGTGCCATACCGAGCGTTACCCAGGCCTTTCCAGGTATTCACTTCAGACGATATTTCGCCGAGATTGAGCAGGGGAATTAAAAAATTGTCCCTCTTTTTACATGCGTTTTATTATTCAAACAAATTGGATAACAAAATTGAATTTCCAAAGCTCGTAACATTTTTAAACCCTTTCTGTCGACATTTTTTCACTTCACTTTTTCTTCCTCACGTACGAAGCTACGTATATCGCCGGATATCTGTTTACCTACGGATGACAGATATCGAGAGCATCATGACCATATTTGGATAGTGTTACAATTTGTTGAATAATAAGGAGTTTATATTGCTAACAGAATGTCACTGGATACGATATCAAACATCTAAACCTTGAATGAAAACCCTCTCAACCTTTTTACCACACACTACTTAAATATTGCTAAGAACAACAATGGAATTACAGTGCCGACAAATGTTTCAGATGACTACTGTATTTCCACAACAAAAATCATCTGGAATAATAGTAGCATCTTGACTGCGAGACGGCCAGTTTTTTTCTTCATTACCTTGCCATTGAAGTAATTGAATCAATTTTCCGAAAAAGAAGAGAACACCATTCTCTCAGTGGACGAGCTCATTCACAAAGTTAACATCACTATTCCTTTACTCTGTACTAGGGCCATTCATCGCTCGCCATTCATACAGAAATGACGGAATATATTAATGAAAACAACTTCGCTACCTAAACGCCCCTCTTGGAAGACCTTCACGTTGACCACATGCTAGCCGACGATACACTTTAAGCAACAAACTTAAAGTCCACCGGCATCAGAGGATATTAGAATTCTCAGAAATCACCGTCCACAAAGCTACACCACGTTCTTTGCCTTTCTCAGTAATAAACCAAAGATTCGAAAATTAATTTGTGTGACAGTTTAAAAAATCACTGTAATACACTCACATTTTACCTACCAAATCCGGCCTCTTTTTAACTGGAAAATAATATGTAATAGGTGCTGGAGCGGCAGGATTCACTCCATCACTCCATCACTCCTTCAATTCCCGTCGACATATTGGGAAATCCGGCGGGGAGCTTTCCATTGAAAAAAGCCGAAAGGAATTGCCTCTTAGAATAATTTGAATTTTAAACTCCTACGGGAGACATATTGCTGGACGTTGCCTGAGTTCATTCTACCATTAAAAGATACCATTTAAAACGGAAAAACAGGTTGGATTGCTAACATGTTCAAGAGGGATCCCGTCGGGGCACTGATGACACGATTGCGTAACGGATGCAGATCAGCAGAAATCAAGCCTGAAAAGGAGGAAAATTAATAAATAGGAACGTTTCTTTTAATTATATTTTCTTCTAGTGCACCCTAAACGATACTTTGACAGATAAAAACCCCCCCCCCCCCCTGTGATGTTTCTTCGTTCCCGCGACTGAAAAACAAAAAAGAAAACAACATAAATAAACTTACTTCTGTAGAGTTCCACGCTGCTTTCGTCTGAGGTTTCCTTTAATGTAAATACCTATGATACAAATGGCATTTCTTCACACACCGAAAACATACGTGTGTATACACTGTAAATCAGAAATATCTGTTTTAGCCCTAAAAATAGGGCCGATTCGCTGAGTAAAATACAGTCCTATTTTTGGGTCTAATTTGGCTCCCTTAAATCAGGGCCAATACAGTCCAATTGGCTAGGGCTGATTTGGTCCTTGGGCTGAAATGGGCCCTAACGTGGGCTGGAATAGCTTTTTGATGTAGCTTTTTTGGCCCAGATTACGCTCAAATGGCTCCAGGAAGGTTTGAATCAGACTTTCCCCAGCAGGGCTGAATTGACACTTTGGGGCTGAAACAGATCTTTTCAATTTTCAGTGCAGTCTTTTAAATGGTGTGATATTCCTGGATTTGAAAAAAGCTTTTGATACCATGGATCATACTATCCTTTTGGGAAAGCTTAAACTCTATGGGGTCAGTTCTCAATCTCTTAACTGGTTCCAGTCCTATCTATCTGATCGAAAGCAACAAACGTTTATTGATGGAGCTCAATCTGATTTCTGTAATATAACATGTGGTATTCCACAGGGGTCTATTTTAGGCCCTCTCTTATTCACTATTTATATTAATGATCTCCCTTCATGTAATTTGTTTTCAAAACCCAGAATGTATGCAGATGATACTACCCTTACCACGTCTGCAGAAGACCCATGTGTCCTTGAACATAAAATGAATTATGATATGAATTTAATCCAGTCATGGCTGTCAGCAAACAAATTAACTTTAAATGTTAAGAAGACTAAATACATGCTTATAGGGAGCCAATTTAAGTTATCCCAAATAAATAGTGACTTCACAGTCAAAGTCAATAATACACCCATAGAAAGAGTAATTAAACATAAATCCCTTGGAGTTCAAATTGATGAATCTTTGAACTGGCGCCCACACATTGATACCATTTCAAAGAAAATATCCGCTGGTATTGCTATTTTAAGGCGTGTAAGTCATTTTATACCATTTGATATTAGAGTGAATATGTACAATGCACTGGTAATGCCATATTTTAATTACTGTAGTGTCGTATGGGGTAATATCAATAAGGGACTAGCAGACAAACTTCAAAAGCTGCAGAATAGGGCTGCTAGAATTCTCACCTATTCTAACTATGATGTTCGCTCAAGTGTTTTGTTGGATGAGCTTGGCTGGGAAAGGCTAGAATATGTAAGACTTAAACAGTTGGCTGTGACAATGTATAAAATCCATAATAATCTTTCCCCAGCGTATCTGAGGCGGATCTTTACCAACACCTCAAATGTACATTCACACAATCTCAGAAATTCTGAGATGAATTATTATGTCCCCAGACCCAGAACTGAGTCTGCAAAAGGGAGCCTCCACTACAGAGGATCTGTTCTGTGGAACAAGATTCCCTCAGAGATTAGAAAACTGTCTAGTTTAAATGTTTTTAAAACTTCATTTGATGGGAAAGATTTTTTCTAATACACTTTGACTCATTTTAACTCTTATCATTCATAGTGTAAGTTTTTGTATTTTTAACATTATAGTTCCTTAGAGTATTTTAGTCTAGTTTTAAACACGATTCCTAGGAAGACCATGTAAAGTGATATGATCTCGTGGATAAATAAAGATTGATGATGATGATGATGATGATGATGATGTAATTTCTGAGTAGAAGGTTAATTTTTCGGCAAAACAATAATTACAGGGAAAGTGAAAAAATCTGAAATAGGCCATGTTTAGCTAATGACGTCACTAGACCCCCGCAGTGCGATTTGGTAATGTATTCTATATTATTAATATCGTCTTGTAGACGGCATAACAAACTATCTATTGAGGTCATTCCATCGAAACACAACTTACAATAAATGTGAATAGTGATCATCGCAGTAAATTTTCCGATTTAAGCAATTGGAAGGAAGAAGCCTGAAAAAAATCAGGGCTTCAACAGGATTCGAACCCGTGACCTCCGCGAGACCTACCAACTGAGCTATGAAGCTACACATTGGGAGCGAGGCGAGATAAGTTATTTTACTTTGCTATATATAGTTGCATTCAAACTAAATAAAAAATAGGTCCGCAATGCGCACTTGGGTCTTATGCTTTATGCTAGTATGCTTTTATTCCTTTTGGGTTGGAATTCTGTTGTCAAATGTCTAGTATTTGGGAGTTTAACTGCTGCAAGTGAGAAGGTAGACAAGCCCTTAAGATTTTTAAGTGGGAAATGTATGGTAGAATACTGTTTACTTTATGCTCACTTTATTCTCTAATATTAATTTATTTAGCTTTTAGTCCGAATGGGACATAACACAACATCTTTCTATTTAGACCCATTTTGTGCATTATGTGCCATCCTAGTTTAACTCTCTGAACTTGGCACTATTTACACATGTCAAGTGAACTTGCACACGTTGTGTCAAGAGGTTTTGCTGCTTTGATGACTCAGAATGTTTAAATTCATAACTGTGCACTGTGGCATCGTGAGTTGTTTTTTGAATAGTGGGCTCCATCCAAAAAGTACACTAGGCAGTAAGGTTTGGGTAAAAAACATGTTGAAAAGCAGCTAGGCAAGATGTACACTGCGTATCGTTTGTACATCTGTTGATGATTTCCCACTTTTAATCATTGTTATTTGGGAGGTATAACAATCTCTGATATTCCCCAGTTTTAGCTGGGGAATATTGGGTCATGTGATAAGACCAATCCTGTGCAGTTGAAATATTTGATGGATTATAATATTGTTATAATACTATTGTAGTTATACCATGCCATAGAAAAAAAACAGCCAATCAGAATGCAAGAAATCTGTTGTATATTTGTCAATATTCCACCAAACCTTCCCATCAATCAGTGCAATTTAACTGCATCACACCCAACCTTCCCATCTGGCTACTGTATTTTCTATGGCATGGTATAAAATAGCTATGTAACCCTTTCTCATGGCATAATTTTGGAATGTCCCACTTGTCACTTATATTTTCTTGGTATACACACTCGCCTAAAGTATACCACTCTAAAATGTTGCATAACTAGCAGGTGTTCTATCTCTACCACATTGTATTTGTATTTTGTTTATAATAAGGCAATAAAAAATGTTTTCATCTTTCTCTTCTTGGCCTTATTTCATGAAGTATGCTATATTAAATACAATTGTCTTTTTAAAAACTTTAAAACCCAGTGGAGCCCATAAATAAATTACCATTTTACAACAGCAGTAGCTTCCTGACTACAAGCAGAAGCGATGTTTTGTCTCACAATAAATTTGGCAATTACTATGCACACAGAAATCCAAGGATTTGAAATGTTTGATATTTTGCACTTTCTTGGTTTGGTCCCATAAAATTTAATTGGAAAAAGGTTATTTCAAGTTTCTTTCATATTTTAACCTCATGTTTGGAACATGGTTGTATTGTGTCATTTTTTGAGTTTACAAATTTAGAAAATTGCTATATCACTTTAAAAAAGGGAGTATACTTATTTCCATTAAAGTACAGACAACAACAATACTTTATTTCACCCCATAATTATTACAAGAGAAAAAATATTTATCTATAGATACAACAGATAATAGGGGTGATGGCTGCTCGAAATAACCTAAAAGTTAAAAATGCCAGGCAGCCAGTAGCACTTAACTGAAAAAAACTAGAGTCAGCAGATGGGTAGATGTTGAATCAATGATATGAAATATTATAGGACCTGGAGTTTCCTCCGCATCATTTGCAATGGGATGTAAACATTGTACATAGCATATTATTTGCATAAACTAAACCATCACCTCATTCCGGAACTTGTAATATCCAACAAGGTCTTTTATTGTTGGCAAGTAAATAAAAAACATTTGAAGATAAAACGTCATATTCCAAGATCGGTCTCGCACACGTAAAGCACCCTTGGCTTTGACAAAATTGTCGTGACAGCTGATCCTCCGGTATCGTTCGATTGTAATTGTTCCTATACATGACTAGCGGCTAATAACACAGACAACAGTAGTGCAAGACTCTTTTTCAGTGCGATTATTTTCGGGAGTACTATAACTCTTTCAGTTTGAGGTGTAAACTACACCGATAGTCCAAGCCGATAGATACTTGCTTGTGAGGGCTTGTGCCAATCGTGACTCTGAGAAAGCTTACTTGTGAGATGTGGTGCAACTCGCACCAGATTTAAACCCAATGAATGTGGGCTTGCGAAAGCGTCTAGCTTCAGTGCAATCTGCACTAAACACAAGGCGAGTCTAGATATATGTTGCCTTTCCTCGCCGAGGAAACTCCGCTCTGCAACACCTCAATGAAATAACAGAAAACAAACAAGGCAAAGCAGTGCAGTTAATTTTCGATTCGAAACGAAAGAAAGCCAATCATAAACAGCACGATAGAGCAATTTCAATTTGGAGTGTAACAGAACATAACGTACCTTGAACAAATACTACTAATTGCGACGGAAAGTTCTTCAAAATTTTCCCAACACAGGGAAACACTGCGACTACAACGCGCTGGAAGCAATGGCCGACGAAACAACTTGAAAACAACTAGTACCCAGACTACTTGTACTCTCGGAGATCTGTCACGTGTCATCTCGTCCTCAAAGTGACAAGATTGCCCCTGACTTAGGGTCTTTATGCAGAGCATAAGACCCAAAAACCGTTAGGTCGTGTTACTCTTTTATGGAGGCCTGAAACGCCTGTGCCGGGTTGTTCGAAAGCCGGTTAACGTTAATCCAGGATTAAACGTTAACTAAGGCATTATTTTTTTCTTGTTTTATAT
>JAHPZR010055749.1:20000-55000 GCA_019787425.1 Platygyra sinensis | reverse complement strand
TCACACTGGCAGTGATGAGTCGGTCTCTGACAGATACTCGAAAACAATAGAGTCACCCCCTCCCTCCTGCTAGAAGCATACTATTTTTTGTTATCTCAATGCAGTTATGTCTCCAAGTGTGGACATGATCATCACGGCCATGTTTGCTCTGCTCTACTATACGTCACATGTGACATTTACGTCTGTCACACAGTGTGAAGAGGCAACCCACTCCATTCCAAATCGAGTCTTGGCAGGTCACGTGTTCTTTACCAAACAAATCGCCAAACATTGAAGATTGCGTGATGTCATGCATAGCGCGTGATATGTTGTGTAAAAGTAGAAACTATTACAGAAAGACAAAGGTTTGTGAATTGAATGACAAGACTGCAGAATCTAACCCAGAGGACTTGGTGGATTATGAATGAGCAGTCTACATGACCAACAGCGTCCGACTCCTCCCTTCTAATAAATTTGACTCTGAATGCTAGCGACAGACAGACATCTGCCAAATTAAACAGGGCGGGAACAAATGTGATGGTAAAATTAAGCTAAAACTACTAACTTAAAATTATTTTCACTTACGTGTGGAAAGTAACTCCAAATATTGGTCTAAATAAAATTCGCACACTTTTGTCCTCAAATCAGATGTAAGACAAAATCTCATGTATTGCTTCGAGTTTTGATTGGTTTACTGGATTTTCTGTCTTCTTCATCATTGGCTAGAGTGTTTTTTTTAATTTAAAATACTCACTTGAAAACCACTCTACGCTCTTTGGCCATATTTATTGTGAATATATCTCGTCAATTTCTTTTTTTCTGAGTCACAAAGTAAATGGTTTGAACACAGGAGTATCAGTAGTTCGTATTGTGTGATCGTCCGGGTGAGGGTAGTTCTAATTAGAACTCTTGTTGGTGACTTACGCTTCGACAAAATGAGCGGAAGTCATCTTCTGACTCAAGTGAATAGTGTTTGTTATACCTCCCAACTCAAATACGTTTCCTGCTTGGAGGGGAACGTGTCACGTGTAATTGGTCAAAACTCAATGACACCCTAGGGCGAACAAAACTCAATGACGCCCTAGGGAAACAACACCTTGAACTTTGGACTCGCACGTGATCAAGTTGTGCACCTTGAAACCGCGGGAAATTTGTTTAGGACAACGTTTCTCATTAGAGACGGCATTCATTATTCAAGAAAAGGGATTTTATGGTCGCAAAAACATATCGTGCAGATTAACAAAAGGGAAAATGTGAACGTTCAGTGTCTCCAAGCTTTTGGTTTGGCGCCAAAAATGGGTTGCCCACGTTCGTCAACTCACTCGTCGATCGCCGTCGCCAGGTAGGAAAGTATTTGTGTAATTTACAACAAAATATGCTGCTCCTGATCAAATCAAACTCAAAATGCTCGAGTTAAGCATTAGAAGACGCCAAAGCAACTTCAGTACCGTCTATATTTTTTTGTTAGCTGCACAAGAAAAAGACTGTTATCGGCGGATTTTTCGATAGGACGGGTTGGTTTTGGCAGCCGCTCAATTTTGCGAGTATGCAATGGCGTCAAGCGAATCATTTTTTTTCGGACCAGACTTACAGCACTATCAGTATCATCGACTGACAATAAGCACTTAATGACTGGTCCCTCGGGAAACAGTGAGTTTTGTTTCCCTCGACCTCAACATTGAGGGTCCCGAGGAAACAAAACTCACTGTTTCCCTTGTGGCCAGTCATTAAGTGCTATTGTCAGTCGATGATACTGATGATGCTGTAAGTCTGGTCCGTTGAAAGCGATTGATCAGTTAAGTCATGATGGTATTGGCTGAAAGACTCGTGTTAAGTTTGTCATCAGTCATTGGTCGGTTTCGATATGTCTTTTGTTAGTCAAACTGGTCGGTTTGAGGTCCGTCTATTGTTGGTCAAACTCAAGTCAGTCTGTTAGAAGTTCGTTTGTCGGCCGTTTCGTTTTCGTCGTGAATAAGTCCAGTATGTCGTTTGTAAGGCGCTAAGGCGCTGGTAGTTGTGGACATCTGTTAAGAGACGTTTGTTCTAAGATAGTGAACCTTTCAGAATCAGTCGTTCAAAGTAGTTTGTACTGTAAATCAAGCATTGAGCAGAGTTCCTGTCAATGTTGTAGTTTGTCAGTTTATTATGAACAGCAATGTTGATGATTATTGGCATCACCATTTCTCGTCGGGTATGTTTGTGTTCACAGTCTCACCAATGTAGGAAGCCTGGCAGTTGGAGCATTTCATCTTGCAACCTGCTCCCCGTCTGTTGTTGGGTCCGTCCCTTTGTTTAACGTTGGTCAGTAAGGGCCTGATTACATAAGCCGGGCTGGCCCGGTTAGCCGGGCTAGTGTCAGTTTGCCGGGATCTCGGCAAGTTTGTTAAATGCAACAAAAATCAACTCCGCGATTACGTGACAAACCGGGCCAGCCCGGTAAGCAGAGATCCCGGTATCGCGGTACCGGGGTCCTCGCTAACCGGGCTGAGATTTTCCATGTAATCCCGTCTGCCGGGCCAGCCCGGCTTATTAAGCCAATGAGAGTACAAAATCAAGCTCGCTCCGGTTTTCCACGGTTCATCGCATCAGTCATCAACCGGGCTGGGTCGCCTCATGTAAGCAGCCCGGCTCATGTAATCAGGCCCTTAGTGTCGTAACGTAGTTGTAGGTTTGTGGGCTACACGGATGTTGCAGGACTGTAAGATCCATGAGATGGTTTCAGAAGTGCCCTTAATATAAGGTAAAGTCGCTGTGGTAACAGGTGTCGGGTTCCTGTTCGTTGCGTCACCTTCAGTGTATGGGGCGGTAAAATAAAGTCAGCGTTGTAGTTGTTCCTGAGAAAACTATGTTTAAGGTATTTTTCGTCGCGGAAGCTGTCCGGTATGTCACAAACTAGTTGCGCTCGTCTCGTCTTTATAGTTGTGGCTTTGGGTGAATTTGAGTTGTAGTATTATTCGTCAATTAATCTGTCGGTATGCGTCGGTTTCCTCTACACTGTCGTAAGCAGTTTGAGTCGTTGTTGTGGCAGCTTACCAAACAGTCTAGAAAAGGAAGTTTTCCATTTTCTTCCATTTCTTTGGTTGTGCGTGAATAGCGTTTCTTTCGTATTTGTGAACGGCGGTAAAAGTATCTTCAACGTACCAAGCGGTATCGTTTGTCGGCAACAATAGACAACAACAGAAACAGCCACGTCTTGATTTGTCAGTTAGGGGTGCATTGTGGTCATCAAAGCCAATTGAAGTGGAAAACTGGTGAAAAGCGATTTCACATCAAAAGACACAAGTTTGTTGTATACACTTCAAGGTATCGTTCTTTTTACTGAAAAGGGCGGAGGTTGATTAAAACTGTGGAAACCCTAACCTCCGTAAGATTTTTTTTTCGATTTATTTGCATTCGGGTTTTAGTTCCGTTAGCTTTGTTCATCACAATGATTTAAGACCACCAGATATTGTTAACGATACGATCGTTTTTGTACAGAGATCTTACATTACTGCACTTGTTACAGTTCTATAACAAAATAATAGCAGTAAAGAAACGGTATTGAAAGATGTATCATGGTTATGATTGCATATTATTAAACTAGGCTTATTGTAGTATTCTATGCTTGATGCTTTATTACGTCAAATGTTACAGAAAAAAAATAAAGTTTTCCTTTTTTGCTATTATTAATTTTGTTTTTTTTTTCTTGAATAGGGTGTCATTTTTCGGGCTTGGGCCTTAAACAGGGTATCAGTTTTCGCCGTCACAGCCCTTAAATAGGGTCAGGGTTAGCCTGCGTAGCAAGCGTTTCCGTGGAGCAAAGAGCGAAGAAACGGGGTTTTCGGCGTTTTGTCCGCGCGAAAAATGGGGCGAGAGCAAAAATAAGAAAGAGGGGGTGGGGGAGGGGAAGGAAGGAAACGCTTGCTGCCAAGCATTGTGATTTTCAAATACTCCGTTCGCCAGCGAACGGAGCTCGTGATTGGCTGGGCTAGTCGAACATGTGTCAATCAAAGGTCTTAATAGTTCTGAGTGCCGGAAAGAACGTCCGAAGCTTGCATTTGTTTACAAAAAGCGTTAACTTTTCTCACGAAACGAGTATTTAGTCGTGAGCTTCGACAGTACGGTAGGAATCCTGTAGTGCAATGCCGACGCTTTGGTATTTCGAAACCTGACTATTACTGCAGATGCAATTGCGACACAATTTGCAGCTGTTCCTTTAATTTTAACATCACTTTCTTGAATGCCATATGCGCCAAGGGCAAGATAAATAAACCACGGGACAGAAAATTCGCACTACTGCGTGGGAAAACTGAGTGATTTCGACTGGCTTGTTTCATGGCATGCTTTCGGATTTTATCATGTAGGTACTCTGACATTTCGTTAGAAGCATTTTTCTTGAGAGAATTTAGAACCTCTGGGTACAATTCTGAATGATTTGTTATAGTGAGCTGCGGCATGCCAGTTTTTATGACATATTTGCCTTACCAAACATTTAGTCTTCTCGAGCACAAGGATTATACAAACGCGACTTGAATACTTCTCACATATTTGTGCTAAAACTTCACCCTTGCGGTCCCTCCTTTAGACGGATTGAGTAGAAATATAGCTCGATTATAAATTACGAAATTTAACTTTGAAAGCCTGCATTGGTCGCCCGGAGTCATCAAGATTTCTCCGTCGTATGCTCTTTGTTTGTTTTGGTTCAAAGTTCACTACCGCGACGAAAGGGCGAAGATTTAATTTGATGAGTGGCTTTGCCGGTCACGATCGCAGGTTCGTCACTAAAATACGAAAAAAGAATCTCTGGCACCTAGGGTAACCTTGTATGATTCTTATTAGACGGAAAAATAAGGTGATCCAAGATTTCGAATCTTGCGAGCACAAGGATTACAAACGCAACTTGAATGCTTGTGATGACAGCGTGAAATCAGTCAGGCATGAAAGGCCAAGTGGGCGGTTTTGAAAATCACAATGCTTGGCAGCAAGCGTTTCCTTCCTTCCCCTCCCCCACCCCCCTTTCTTATTTTTGCTCTCGCCCCAATTTTCGCGCGGGGAAAACGCCTAAAACCCCGTTTCTTCGCTCTTTGCTCCACGGAAACGCTTGCTACGCAGGCTAGGTCAGGGTTCGAGAACCTTCGCGGCACACCCCTATCCAAAATTCGCGGGAGTACCCCCCCCCCCCCCGGTTGTCGATTAGTGGCATGAGGATCACAAATGATACTGCTCACTTTGAGCTTTTTAAGCTTTTGAAGACATCACAACCTGGCAAGCACCAGGGACACTTGGAGCTTAGATCGTATCCAGTTGACCAAGGCCTGTGTGTTGTGACTTGCCTTAAGCAATATATCAAACCACAGGCGTCCCAAACTCACGATTCGAGGAATCGATCAAATATTAATGATTTATGTACGCGTATCGAGTGAGACGTGACTGTCTTACGTGCGCGGTGTTGTGTTACATATTGGTCCGTTGAGAATTTGAGCGCTACAAGGCATTGTATGGAATTTAAAATAACGAAGGATAAAATCGCACAATGAAATAAAATGTTACTTTTTTGGAATAAAACTAAGTAAATGAACTCACCTTGCCTTATTTCTGTTGTCCATTTGGCCTATTTCGTCGTTTTTGGGGGATTTTCAGGTGTTTGTCTTAGCTTTCTATAGACGAAGTCAAGGCTAGACACTGCTGTTTCGAGAGACCTGATCCGAGAGGCCGTTTTCTCGCCGAAATTCGAATCCGCTGTTCGATTTTTCCCTCCAACGCAAAGAAGGTTAGTCCATTGGTCCTCTTATCCGGTCGGCTTGGAAAAATCTTCAAACTTTCCGCTCCAATTCGAACAATTTTTGCTTCACTGCTGGAGGTTTTAACTGTTCAACGCACCGTGTGACCATCCAACATACTACGCCACAGTTGAAAATCAACATTAGCGACCGCTCCTTCGTGACAAATGTGACTTACCAGACGGGTGCACAGTCTGGGGAGAGAATTGTATTTTAACGGTAATTTTTGACTGTGCACCCGTCTGGTAAGTCACATTTGTCACGAAGGAGCGGTCGCTAACGTTGATTTCAAACTGTGGCGTAGTATGTTGGATGGTCACACGGTGCGTTGAACAGTTAAAACCTCCAGCATTGAAGCAAAAATTGTTCGAATTGGAGCGGAAAGTTTGAAGATTTTTCCAAGCCGATCGGATTGGAGGACCAATGGACTATCCTTCTTTGCGTTGGAGGGAAAAATCGAACAGCGGATTCGAATTTCGGCGAGAAAACGGCCTCTCGGATCAGGTCTTTCGAAACAGCAGTGTCCAGCCTTGACTTCGTCTATAGAAAGCTAAGACAAACACCTGAAAACCCCCCAAAAACAACGAAATAGGCCAAATGGACAACAGAAATAAGGCAAGGTGAGTTCATTTACTTAGTTTTATTCCAAAAAAGTAACATTTTATTTCATTGTGCGATTTTATCCTTCGTTATTTTAAATTCCATACAATGCCTTGTAGCGCTCAAATTCTCAACGGACCAATATGTAACACAACACCGCGCACGTAAGACAGTCACGTCTCACTCGATACGCGTACATAAATCATTAATATTTGATCGATTCCTCGAATCGTGAGTTTGGGACGCCTGTGATCAAACTAACAGAACCACTTCGAGCTGCGGTTAAGTTATAGTAAACCCTTTTAACCAGTAAGCCGTGACACTGTTAGTCGCTGGATTAAGAATGTTATAGAAAAGGCTGGTTTAATCACTAAAGTTTTTTCTGCTCACAGTACTCAAGCTGCTGCCACCTCTTCTGCCCGATAAATAATGTTCCTATCAATACCATCATGGAGGCAGCTGGATAGTCCAGGGAAAGCACGTTTAGAACATTCTATGACAAGCCAGTTACCAGAGTTGTCAGTTTTGAGGAGCAACTTGTTTCCACACACGACTGTTTTAGTAAGCAATAAATGGTCTTCTGTTTACCTGTTCATGGCCACATTGCTCTCACATGACTCACTAGCGACTTAGACCAATGACGAAATAGAATTTAAAAATTAAACGACATTTACCAGTAAAGTGAAGTTTGATTGGAATTCTGAGTCATTGGTCAGGAACTAGAGAGTCACATAGGCCCTTACCTATTACTTTTACAATATTGGGCATACATTTTTCAGCCCTAGCCTAAACTAGGGAGAATGTGTCCACTCACAGGATTTAAAGACTGAATGCTCAGGGTTCCCACGCGTCTATCTCACGTGACTCCCTAGCTCCTGACCAATGACTCATAGAATTCCAATCAAACTTCACCTTACAGGTAAATTAAGTCTCGTTTAAGTTTTAAATTAAACCGACGGAGTCGATAGCAGAACACCGATACCCTGATTCCGCTTATAGCTCCACCGGCTCACGATGTAGTGGAGAATGAGATTGTCGGAGTGGGAGTAGAAGTGGAAGATTAAACCAGTAACAATGCCTGATTCCGGACCTTGCGATTGTTGGTTTTTCAAGTTAGTTCTGCTTCAATTTCCACAATCTAGTTTTCAATGGATGCGTAAGCGACAGAAGTGTAAACGGAATCGAAAGAAATGGAAACGTTTTGACTCTTCGACTCCGATTCCGTTGAGCTGATGACTCCGCTTACAACTACAATTTTCGATTAGTCATAAGCTTTCATCAGACGACTCACGATTACGATTTCGACTACAACTCCGTCGCTAGTGAGCTAACGTTTGCCTCTACAGAACCGTTTGACATCCATACAAACTCTAAATTTCACATTTTCGTAAGCAGACATTTCTCGTAAGCGCGGCTGCGGATCACTTATAATGGGTGTTACCGGCGATCTAGACCTTTGCTTAAATTTAGGTCTGTCATGTAGCTAACTTAGTCTTCTTTATTTAGACCTATCGCTACATTGAATGATATATTTATACACGAACAGAGCGTTATTTGAGTTACGTTCACCACGAAATTAAACAGCGAAATGCCGCAGCTGTCACTATCCCTTTCGTAAACGGTCGATGCCATTTTTAAACGGTTGATGCCAACATTGGTTAACCAAGCCTTTCAGAATGAACGATGCCATATCTGCTTTAGCTTCGGCCTGGACAAGGTAGAAAACTGGTATAATTGTTGATGGAGTAAAATGCACTCACCAAATGCCTTAAGTTGTCCATATTCCACACTGGTTTGCTTGGCGGTTAGCTCTTATTTGATGTTTGTGGGGCAACTCTATTATTAATTTTTAAGAATGTCACGTTTTATAATTAAATTTGGGGAGATTTGGCCGATCAACCTTGGTAGTGTAGTGGTAAAAGAGGGATGTCAGGAAACAGAGGTTCAGGGTTCGATAGCTAGGTGGTTACTTGCAAATTTTCCTTTCTTCTTTAATTTTAGTAGAGGAAAAATTCGTTTACAGTTAGACAAAAATTTCAAGTGTCGCCCGAAAATGGCATCGACCGTTTACGAAAGGGAAATGCGCAATGCCGCTAACAACACGCACAAATTGGTATGTTCGTGCGAGCGAATTTCGTGGATATTTATTTACCGGGTATGCGAACCAGAACGGAGTTGGCGCAGGGAATCCAGCTAACTGATTGGTCAACTGCAGGAAACCTGTCTAACCGGTTCTCTGGAGTACAAATACCACGTGATATTTGTACTCGTCTTACAGCGTTATTTGTACTCTGCGAAGGGCTAGATGTGGATAATAAAACGAGGAATTCAGAACTGGAAACGTGCGCCTCATTTGATGAGATTTTAGTTTTGAGAAATAACGCAAAATACACTTTAGGGCGTTTTTCCGGTGTGGGGAGATTAGATCTCAAATGATTGAAAAGTAATTACCTGTTGATTGATAAAGTGAGGGCTCTTCTTACATAGACAATAGGGCTCGCATTTACAAGTCGGCCCGCAAAGCGGTCTCAAATGGTATTTACTGGCAGCAAATACCAACAAAACTCCCTGTTCTGCCGCTCCACTCACTCACTCAGATCGAGTTTTGGAAAGCAACGGATGCAATACCTTTACGATGCCGAGGGCAAAATCTAAGAGATCCAAAAAAAGCGATGGAGGAAATCGAAGTAACGCGGGGAATTCGCACGGTGAATCCGCGAAAGAAACCATGCTTACAGAAATGAGAGAACGTGGGTAAGAACGCTTCTTTTACCCGTTGCAATAGTAGTATTACTGTGTATATTAGTTGGCTATTCAGAATTTTAGCGAAGTGTGACTCTTCTGCTTCTGTCTCTAGCGGATCCTCTTCACACTTTCCTTTAAGTTTCAAACAGTTGGCACTGACAACAGGAACCGCGTCGTCTTCGTTGTTGACCGGACCGTCCAGTTCGAGCAATTTATCTTGCTCAAAGTATGATCCTTTACCGCTAGCGGTGAGCGCTTCAGCCCATTCGTTACTAAATGCTTTCGAGGTTTTCCGTTTCGGTGTCTTCTTTGCATTTGAAAACGGACAGGATCTTTTGCGTTTCTTTTTTGAAGACATCTTCCACCAAAAACAAATCGATTAGGGCGTGACAGACGAATCAGTAATCTCCCAAAGCAAAACATGCCGCGGTTCAGTGACTCTCAATTGCATTTTAATTGGTAATGACAACTTGTTGACAGCTTCCAATTAGAGATAATTTATTCATAGAATCGTTTTTCCTTTATAATTTTGTCTAGGAGAAACCTTTTTTCGCGGAACTTTTTGCATTTAAAAGAACTCGAAGAGATGTACATGGGAATACCAAAAACTAAAATTCAGCAAAATAATCGATTTTGGGGTATACTGATACCTTAAGAAGATTCGTTTCGTCTGGTCATGTTTCTCAGCAGGCCGGTTGACTTGAAACTTAAGAGGCTGTCTCTCTAAAAACCGACCACTGATTTTACTTCGAAAATTCGATTTTTCTCATAAGCTGGGATTTTAAAGCCCTTACCTAGTTAACCACTAAAATGAGTTTCATTTGATTAAAAATTGTAATTGAATTTTCCTAGGCATAGTTAAAGTTCGGTCCGCTGGACTCAAGTTGCATGCCTGCCGAAACTGGAAAAATATCACATATTGCCGTCGCTCTAAAAAAGTTAATATTCGCTCAAAAGTCCCAATTCCTTTTTTAAACTATAGATATATCACAGCAGTTTGTTTAGCCATGTTTGAATCATAATTCAATGTTGTCCCTTCAACGGCTGGAAGCAGATTTTCTACTCGTTAAATCGAGTTTTGAACCAAACACGAAAATAGCGCTACTTTGAAGGCGCGTTTTAAAAATGTGGCACCTGTTGGAAACCGCTGAACTACATGAATAGAAAGTACAAATGACACTTAATTCAAAACAATAATAAAATTTGTCTGCCCACTAGGTTTTCAAAACTAATGACCGCTTGAAGTTCGGGAAATTTTGAAAATATTTTAGTGAGTAACTGCATACTCGCCTTCGTGAAGTGCTCCTATAAACTCACACAACTCTCTTACCTGGCTTCGAGATTAAAGTTTTGGTCCTTTGTAGCAATCCTTGAATCCTAGGTAGCATTAAAACTGCCAGCTTTTCCTTCCAGCAGTAGGTTTGTATACAAGGTACATTTACACGTTTCTGATCTGTGTCGAGCGTGACGGTCACATACTTCCGTGTTCTTTGTATTGCTGACCATTGTTTTCCTCGAAGTCGGTTTAATCATGAAGAGTCCTCTGAAAAGGTTTGTAGAAGCACTCTTTTGGACAACTCTCGGCACAAATACAAGTATGAACAGTAAACGGTGATCAGGGGATCCACAGAAGGATTCATAAATGTCACGGCCATTTTGTGTTTACAACGGGTGTTTTCGTTCCCAATCTTCGCGTGAGTATCACATCCTGATTCCCGTGATACAGATTGGGAACTAATTTAGAGTGCCTTTCTTTAATAAAATCTGGGTCAGAACTTCATGGTCAATAAAAATCGGGAATCCGAAAGAATCCGAAAATGAATTTTGCATTTCTTTACCAAAGAGATCAATCGTATATCATGGTGCGTCAAAAGAACCGAAGAATCCACTCCCGGAGTGAGGGTCGCACGGGGGTATTCTCGTGATGAGTGGTTGGCTGATATTTTCCGTGAAACGTGAATTTAGGAAATTATTCTTCGTGATTCGTGACTTGAAGGTTTTGCGTAGGCCGTGAGGACCTTGGAGTACAAAGCGATACTCCTGGTTTTAGCACTCTATTTGAGTGGAATGGTTAGAGTAGTCTGTCGAGGGTGACTTAGGTATGCGATTTGCAATATGGAGCCTTGACTAAGCCTTTCAGTAATTTGCTTCCTTCAAACACTCTTTCTAGATAGGTTATTATCAAGAGTATCTTACGTGCTTATTTTCGTGATTCGGTAAAACGACATATTTATATTAGTGATCCGTGATCCTCAGTTTTTTCCGTTCGTTAACCGTGACAGAGACCCCGCTGTACTACCCTCCAGAGTGGATACTTCAGTTCCTTTGACACAACATGATCCGAGAGATATAGGACTGATCTGTTTAGTAAAGAAACGCAAAATTCATTTTCGGATTCTTTCGGATCTTGGATTTTCTTAAAGAAAGGCACCCTAAATTAGTTCCCAATCTGTATCACGGGAATCAGGTTGTGATACTCACGCGAAGATTGGGAACGAAAACACCCGTTGTAAACACAAAATGGCCGTGACATTTATGAATCCTTCTGTGGATCCCCTGATCACCGTTTACTGTTCATACTTGTATTTGTGCCGAGAGTTGTCCAAAAGAGTGCTTCTACAAACCTTTTCAGAGGACTCTACATGATTAAACCGACTTCGAGGAAAACAATGGTCAGCAATACAAAGAACAAGGAAGTATGTGACCGTCACGCTCGACACAGATTACGTGTAAATGTACCTTGTATACAAACCTACTGCTGGAAGGAAAAGCTGGCAGTTTTAACGCTACCCAGTATTCAAGGATTGCTACAAAGGACCAAAACTTTAATCTTGAAGCCAGGTAAGAGATTTACGTGAATTTATAGGAGCACTTCACGAAGGCGAGTATGCAGTTACTCACTGAAGTATTTTCAAAATTTCTCGAACTTTAAGCGGTCGTTAGTTTTGAAAACGTAGTGGGCAGACAAATTTTATTATTGTTTTGAATTAAGTGTCATTTATACTTTCTATTCATGCAGTTCCGCGGTCTCAAACAGGTGCCACATTTTTAAAACGCGCCTTCAAAGTAGCGCTATTTTCGTGTTTGGTTCAAAACTCGATTTAACGGGTCGAAAATCTGCTTTCAGCCGTTGAAGGAACAACATTGAATTATGATTCAAACATGGCTAAACAAACTGCTGTGATATATCTATAGTTTAAAAAAGGAATTGGGACTTTTGAGCGAATATTAACTTTTTTAGAGCGACGGCAATATGTGCTATTTTTCCAGTTTCGGCAGGCATGCAACTTGAGTCCAGCGGACCGAACTTTAACTAAGCCTAGGAAAATTCAATTACAATTTTTAATCAAATGAAACTCATTTTAGTGGTTAACTAGGTAAGGGCTTTAAAATCCCAGCTTATGAGAAAAATCGAATTTTCGAAGTAAAATCAGTGGTCGGTTTTTAGAGAGACAGCCTCTTAAATAGTCTTCTGTGGGGCATCAAATAACTTCCAAGGTTTTGACTTGAGGCAGTTCACCACGATCAAGATCAACTTCGGTGGCACAGTCTGAAGATGGAATGCTCCGCAAGACTTCCGGTTCATTGGACAACCACTTCCTGGCATACATTCCGGCAGAACCCCAGAGCTCTGACAGCTGGTTGTAAAGTTCAATTGCAGTTTTCGCGTCAGGCACTGAATCCATGCTGTCATCCATATATGTACTTTTCAAGATGGTTTCGGCTGCTAGGGAAAACTCTGACTGATATTTCTTGGCATGTTCTTGGGCCACAAACTGGGCTTGAAAAGGAGATGAATTCACTCCAAATACCACGCGGTCAAACTCAAAGGTGTCAGGTTCCTTGTCCATCTCCAAATTCCGCCACAAGAAGCGATGATAAGGTTGATCTTCTGGCTGCAACTTAATCTGCAAATACATTTCTTTGATCTTTGATGTTACACATCACAGCTACCGGTTCACGACGCAGGCGGAGTAGAACTGCAAACAAGTCATTCTGTAGTTTAGGCCCTTGTAATACAATGTCATTCAGAGACACTCCCTTAAATTTAGCAAAGGCATCAAATACTATGCGGGTCTTGGTCGTTGATTTATCAGGTCTCAAAACTAGGAAATGTGGCAGATACCAAACTTGATCTGGCTTCTTGTCCTCCTGTGGAACCTTGTGGATGTATCCTGCTTCTTGATAGGCCTGTAGCACTTTCAGGTAGGCTTGACTAAGTTCAGGGGACTTTTGTAACTTCTTTTCAGTGTTTTGCAGGCGGTGCAATGCCATGCTGTAATTGTCTGACGATAGACGTTTGTCACTCTTCCAAGGCATTCCCACAGTGTAATGACCATCCACAAAGGTCAGCAAGTTAGCGACTGTGTCCACTGCAAGCTTCTCATGTGGATTCACGATGTACGTTTTTAAATCTGTAGGTTCTTCAATGTCCCAGTACCGACGGACGAGGCTGCTTAGCTTATCTGAATCATTCAGGAAGAAGGTAAAACTGGCATGGATTCTCTCCGCCTTCCCATCTGGGTTACCGATGCAAGTCCACCCCAGTGGAGGCAGTCTAGCGATGGGTTCTCCAGGTCGACCTTTTACATCTTTCAACGAGTACAGCAAGTCTGCTTGGTACACTCCGATTAACAGGTCTACTGTTGTTCTGGGACCTACTTGAGGAAACTCGATGCCTTGCAAGTGTTTCCACTTGGACTGATACCGTCTCCAGTTGACGACTTCCATGTTGCCTGTGACTTTCTCTGTTGTGTAGGCTGATGCTAGTTTGGACACCCTTCCATTCAAACTGCTAATTGTAAACTCTACCACTGTTGTTCAAACTTCTCCTAGTTGTCGTTGAGAACGTTAACTGTTACCTCATGCTGACTTCCTTCAAGTTCAAGCTCTGCTGCGATGTCACTGTTCAAGTAGGTTTTGCTGCTACCGTCATCCAAGAGTGTATTTACTTTGACTTTTCTTTTTCCACTAGTCAAGTAGACAGGGACAGTTCTCAGTGCCACAAATTTGGTGGAGGGGGCAGGTTCTACTCCAGTTGTGGTCGTATGAGTTCTCTCGGTCGGCTCCCCTTCTCTAGCAGGGCCACTTGTGACACTTGTTAATGCATTTGGCGGGTCCAGTCTAAGTTGCTCCTCCGTGTTCACCATCGGCGCTGGTTCCGCATGAAGCATCCGATGATGGTGGGATCGGCACCCATTTATTCCACAGGTTTTGCTCCGGAAACGTGACTCTCCACAATGGCCATCACTAAGACACCTGAAACACAGCTTATGCTCCGTTGCCACGTTCCATCTCTCATTCGCTGTCATCTTCACACTTCCATAAACCATGGTGCTCCCTGCACAATTTGCACTTCTTTGTAGGTTTTTTCTTGGAACTATGATCTTCCTCAGTTAAGAAGGGTCTCTCTCTCTTTGTTCCATCTTTAAGAACACCAGCTATGGTCTCAGAGGCTGCTGTCATGAACTCCCGGTCAATAAACTCCCTTAACGCACTTACGTCTTCACTCGTTCCGCTATCGCAAATCCATTGCTTGTATTTTGCAAGAAGGTTCTTGTTGAACTTGCGTTGGAGTGTGATGTAGAGTGATCCATTACCAAGTTCTGCCTCTCGTTTAGCATCGGTCAACAACCAATGCATCCAGTAGCATCCAGTAGCTCAGCAAACTTCTCAAGATCCTTCTCGTTCCCTTCCCTTATCTGTTTGAAGGCCTCTAATTCTTCGAGACGGAGCGTGAGAGCTCTACGTTTCCCACCATACTTTCGTTCAAGTCGAGACTTGGCGGCTTCATAAGCTGCCGCAGAATGTCCAAGATTCTCAATAACTTTGAGGGCTTCACCTTGGAGGCATTCACGCAATTTTAACAGCTTGTATTCAGGTGTAGCCCTTGCTCGGTCAACACACGAGTAAAAGGCTGCCTTCCAAGCCTCATAATGCTTTTTATTTCCAGCAAATTTGGGAATGCTTACTCTTTTGAGTGTTGCTGAGGAATCGATGCTGAGGTGGTCATTGGTTGAGTTTAATGACTGGCCAGTGCCAGGGGTTGACTGAAATTGGTTACGACTTAACACCGGTTGCACATCAGTGTGAGTCCTAGCGGCTGTCTCGCAAATACGATGCGAAGATACAATGGGTGGAAATACAGTAGATGTTTGTACAGGCATAGTCTGAATAGAATTCACAGCTGTGTTTAAAGGCTGCTGCTGGTAGGGTAGTTGGCCGCCTATTGTGGTCATTTGAGACACTGAGGCTTGAGAAACGATCGGAGTTGAAGAATATACAATTCCACTCAATGGAGAAAATGAAGCTGCCATGCTGTTAACAGTAGCATGCATTAACGTGGGTAAATCCGTAAATAACGTACAGGGGGCACTTGGGGGTTCTTTTACTGTGGTCATCTGAACCCTCGGAGTATTTTAATCTCTTAACGGTGGCTCTGGAACTGTCACATCTTCAACTTTCTCTCTTTGTTCTACTAGTCCTCTCACTCGCTCACATGGGCTGTCTTCAACAACTTTCTTACCTCCCAGATCTTGTTCCTTTGCTACTTGCTCTTTTGAGAGTCTCTCCTCCAGCTTTTTGTGGCACTCTTAGTACGTTTTCTCCAGGATATCTACAACTTGCTTCAGTTCATGTTCTCGCCTACTAATCTCCTCTTTGAGTCGTTCAGACTGTTCCTTAATCGCAGATTGACCAGTTGGCGTTGTTCTGGAACCGTTTAAGCTACCACTATGACTCGGACTGCTGTTTAGATATCCCCTGACCACTCTTTCGATCTCACTAAAATCCTCCTCCAAACCTTCCAACTCACTCGCTACGGCGCTAAGTTTCGCCGAGTCGCCAACGTCCTCGTAGTGTGCTTCTAAATTTCTGACTGCACGAACTACATCCTCAAATACAGCAGAAAGAAGACTCAAACTTTCCATCACCTGCATTTTCGAAGCCATTCCTTTTGTTCTTGTATAAGCACATTTGTACTTTGTCTTGTCTTTTTTTAGTCGTTCGGCCATTTCGGTTTTCGTTCCAAAATTCGTCGCACAACCCAGGTAAAGTGAGTCAACTCTTCTCGAAAGAACCTCGCTCTGCTACCAGATGTTCGCCCGGATTATTGCTCGAAACATTTTATTCACACCATGACAAAAGGTTAAAAACAAACATGGCGGTTCACAACTCGAAAAAACACCTCGTGCTCACTTAAAAAAACCAACTGCTCTGCGCGCACAACGATTACATCATAATACTTCGGAACACCCTCTTTGACTTTGAAATCCATCATGATCACATTCTTGTATTGGGCAGTGATACAAACTTTCGGCTTCATCCTTTTCCAAGTGAAGACGTTTTGGTTTGGGTGACGCTCCATCGATATCCGACCAATAGGGGAATCCTTGTTTACAATATTTGCCTCATTAGCATAAGTAATTCAGTTTCTGATGGAGCTACCAATAAATCACTTCTGAATATTGAAAGGTCATACTAGGATTAACTCCGCCAATGAATATGAGCCTAATGTCTTGAATAGTTTTTGTGCAACACGGGTTCAAAAACTCAAAATTTTACAAAGAATATATGAGCTCATTAACGCTTTTGCCACCCAGAAATTTTGCAGTTTTTGAAAGACAATTTCTCCCTCAATATTACACGCAAAGAGCTAAGAATTTCAGCATGTATTAAGAGCAATTCTCCGAGAAAGTGAAGCAAAGTTGGAAATGAAAATTTTTAACCCCCCTCAATTTTCGTGTGCAGGTAGGTTACCTTTGGGGATAAACAAAAACAACCAGATTTGGATCGGCGGATGCATCGTTGCCATGGTAACTGCACTTGATCGCGTCGGCCAGAAGTCTATGTTTTGACCAAAAAATTCACTCTCAAGAAGTAAAAGTAAACGAGTGTGGTTCTCGGGTGTACGTGAGCCAATTCAAATGAAATTCATACAGATGGTAGAGCCACTCTCCCAGTTTATAAAATTGGCCGTTAAAATATTTTGGGCTTTATAGACAAGAAGAAAATGCTCGTTTTACTATGTCCCCTGTCAGCCATTTTGACAAGTGGGAAAAACAAGCACAACCATATTCGTAATTTCTCTGAAAGTACTCTTTCCACATGAACCAAATTAGCAGCAGAGCTTAAATAGATATTGAAGTTTCTAAAAATCATAAAATCTATTTGGGGAAAATTATATTCTGGCAATGGTTGGTGGAGACACTTGAGGAAAATTGCAATAAAATTCAAAAATTGGCAATTTTGAGGGCTTTAGTATTTTGTTCAAACAGGCTTTAGAGAGAGAAAATCAGCTTCAAAAGTATCTTTTATCATCTTGATTGCTACCTCCATTAAGTTAATAAGGTTTTCGCCAACGAATTTGATGAAATATGAATTGATACCAACGCTACCTTCAAGGTTTTTGGGAATTTCTTCAGGATACATTCGTCGCGTGGTTGCTCCAGTGTCTCTCCTTCGCTCGCTCCATTTTCTTGAGCAAATCTAGCGCAGACTCTAATCTAACGGTTACTCCAATCGAATATCCAGTTTGCCGTGTTTCAGACCACAGATGATGATACAAGTAGCCCGCCTACACTTAACAAATAATAGTTGACAAGTTCAAAACATTGTCGTAATACTTGCGATTTCTGCCGTCGAGCATCTAAATTCATCAATATTATCCAACCAGGAAGTGAAGTACATGTGTCGAGATCAGTATACGAAGCAAATGTATACTTTTGAGCGATCCAAAGTAACGTCAATGGCTAAAATCGAGTCAGATATTGCGATGGCCGATAAGCCAAGAATGTTGAAAACTGAACGAGTAGGCCGGAAGTCTGAGAAGCACGAAGGGGTTCCTACCACCCTCCATTTGCAAAAATGGTTTCCGAAAGGTGGTTTACTCGTGTTAGATGATCTGATGGCCGAGGGAGGTGAAGACAAAGAGTTACTGGACTTATTCACCAAACATTCACATCATCAAAATATCACGGTGTTGTACTTGTGCCAGGACATGTTTTCACCAGGGAAATACGCAAAGTGTATTTCCAGGAATGCTCACTACATCGTAGCCTTTAAAAATCCACGAGATAAATTAGGGATGAAGAATTTACTGCTTCAAGCTTTTCCCACTTGTTGGGAAGACATGATGGACGTGTATCAAAAAGTGACCGAAAGACCGTTTGGGTACACGGTCCTAGATTTACATCCTGCCAGTGACGACAGGAAGCGCGTATTTAGTCACCTCTTGACGGACGAAGGATACCCGCGCTGGCATCGACGAATCAAGAAAGAGGGTGTTTGATCACTGTGCACAAATGATATATTAAATATCACTTCAATCGTTTCGGCTTATTTGAAGCACGTTGTCTCGGGTGAAGGACGACGATAACCATGCGTACTCCTTCAACAGATATTTTTGGCCCCGTGGAAGAAAACAATGATGAAAACATAGAAGACGACGACGACGAAGAAGAAGAAGACGAAGAGGTAGAGGAGGAACAGGAAGAAGAGGAGCCTGAAGAGGAAGAGACTAGCAGCTCCGAAGAGGAAGAAGAAGCGGACGACGACAATGAACCAGATCCATGGCACCCGTTACGTCAGAAAGTCGGGGAAGATATCAAAGAAACCTACCTGAGAGAAGTCCAACAGTTCCTGGATAGGGGAAAATCCCAACACTATGCAGAAAATGCCGCTTTCAATGCCCTGTTACCTGTAAGTAGAAGAAGGCTACGAAGGACTTATTTAGATCGTCTAAAATGGACTCACCATATCAAACACAATGCAATACACCGTAAAGTCATGAAGACTCTTCGACGCTTTACTGAGGAAGATGACATGGATTTTGACGAGGTGGCCGAGTAGGCAGTGGCAAAACGGAAATTCCTGATGAACAGGCTAATGAAAAAGAAATTGCTCCCTGATGATGACGACAACGAAGAAGTAGCGGAAGGGGAGGTTTAAGCCTTAGTGTGATACACTGAATTGGCCATGTGACTCTTATAAGAGTTTGTGATTCTAGAGTTTTAATCATTATTTGTACGACGCCACACAAGATGAATTGCTTCAATCAACGGTCGGGGAATGACATGATAGTTGTTTGTAGGAAAGCCTACAATAAAACTATTATGCAAAGAACAGAGAGCAAATCCTGGTCCGGCAAAAACGATATCGTACTGAGAACGCCGAGATTCTCAAATCACGTCGTAAAAGGTGGTATGAAAACAACAGGGAAAGGCTCGCCAGCAGCCAGAGAGCCTATTGTCAACAAAACAAGGAACACATCAGAAATTACCGAAGACAATACTGTAAAAACAACAGGGAACGGATCAACAAATATTGGAGATCTTATTATGCCAAGAATAAGGAACAGATCAAGCAAAGACTTCGTTACCACAAACAAAGAAAAATAGGTCAGAATATCGTGCGTTTTGGGGCCTGGGACCAAGAGTCGGAGAAACTAGAAACGAGTCTAGTTCCCAGCGATACACTTTGTGGAGCACCGACGGTCAAGACTAAAGTTGTAATCAATTCTCTCTTTGGTTTTCATGCTGCTATTATTCAATAAACGTCATACATTATGCATCAGACTCTGTTTTGTTTATAACAATTTATGACATAGGTATACCCCCCTATCCCCTGTCTTCACAATGGTTCTTAACCATGTGATATCGCATACCCCCTATCCCCCATCTTCTCATTGGATACACGTTTTTATATACAAGTCTTTCAGACTTGAGTAAAATCATTTTACTTGTGACGAAGTTGGACACACTTTTTCGCATTCTTGCCTTGGCGATTATGAAACTAAGTGATCAAGAGCTGAGCATCGCTTTGGAGGAATTTGAAAGGAGTATGGTTGATGTAAGTGAATTATTCTTGCCACTATTAGAGAACCGCTTAGACCGATCTACAATTTGTGCGGCTGTTGAATCAGGAGCGATGCTATTTACAATGTTTGTTTGATCTTTACTTCAAGCACGAACGTTTGTTTGAAATACCTTAGATGTTATGTTTAGCTTCTAAGCGTGCGCGCGCTCGGTTTTAATTCATTTCACGTTTCATCTCTGACTTAATATATTAATTCTTCAACGGTGGCTTAAAATGTCTTTTGTTTGTTTAAGATTCTTTTGAATGATGCTTTTCTCAAGGGAACAGTCGAGATCAAGGAGTTTAGATTTGCATTTGATGTATTTCAATTAGTAGTGCACACACCATGTTGGACATTGCTCTCTTTTTCTCCTTCACAATCCTCAACGCACAGACTAATGATTTACGTTTATAGTGAAAAATGTTTATGGGCGTCCTCCCACTAAGGGAGTGGACACAGGTCCCTCTTGTAAAGAATTAGGATTTTAAAATAAATACAATTGTTTCACATTTGATTTACATGTGTATAGATTGATTCTCGAGTCCGAGGGGAAAAATATGAAAAGACTGATCCCAGGCCCTCGAGTCCAAAACAAACTCCTATTGATCAAAGTTAGTCACGCGGATTTTAAAGTTGCGTGACATTTTCCCGAAAACCCTGGCGTGATTTGTGTCGCCATGGAAATCTGTGAGACCGATTCCAGTTCTCCGCTGAGGCTGGTGGGCTGTTTTCCAACATGGCCGACTTTCATGGGCGCCGCCATCTTGCATTCCTTATTCGATTCCTGATTGGCTGAAATTTGCGGCGGCCATCTTGGATTTGGAAAACAATAGTCTATTGTTCTCGAAACAATAGCCTAGTGTCTTTCTCGGCTCCTGATTGGTTACTGCTCATATGAGCCTCCTATAGTAGTAATTTCAACCTTGCTGTACACTTGCGACCTAAATTGGCACTGACGCTAGAAATTTAATCAGACCAAATGCACATGTTACCTCGGAATTACGCTGGCCACACACTTTTCCTCTTCTTCGCTAGTTTTAGGAAGTCTAAATCTGCACTTTGCCATTTGCTCTGTGAGGCAACGTTTTCGCTCGGAACTGACAAACAGCTAGGTAACAACGTGACATCAGTTGATGAATATTCACAAACTGTCACATGCAGCGCAGCAATTAGGTGATAGGATCATGCACATCATGCACATTGTTTTGAGGATCATGCACATTTCACGTCTTAAGAGCCGTCCTGTATAATTTTCAACTATCGTCATTTGGACGAGAAAAAATGAAATTCCTCAAACTTTCCCAGATGAACGGTCTAGATAAGTGATTCACAAAATATATTTTTCAGTTCAATTCGATTCGTATTTTAGCGCTGGGGCGACCATCTTGGTTTTGCCCCTCTGAGAGGGCTTTCAGCGGCCATTTTAAGGCACATCTTTAACAATTTGCCAAGCAAAGAAAACGCTATAATTCCGGGTAAAAACACGTTATTCGAATCAAGCAACTGTTACTTGATACATTGAGAGGCGGTTTTGGTAATTTGATCAACATCTGATTTTTTTACAGAATTTTAAACTTCTTCCCTTTCGAACTACTTGCGAAGCGCCATAAAAATGGCAAATTTTAAAGGAAAATACCGCCAAAAGTACGTCACTTGAGATACCCAAACTACCCTCCACTGAAAGAGCAATGTCTCACCTGTAAAAATATGCAATAAAATTTTGGGGCAGGCAAAACTGAAAAATATTAGAAGTAGAAGTTGAAGCTGTATATGTAGTTTTGTAAACAAACACCGCCGTCCTAATTAGCATAATAACGTGGAAATAACGATGTACAAAGGAAATCATGATATATTCCACTTACCTCGCAGCATGTCGACAACTGGATGATCCACGATATCTCACGTTATGTTATCAGTAGGTTTCAGCGGCATGTTCGATGATTATTGTGCGAAATCACTCTGAGACATCACAACCGTTAAGTGTCTCCGAAGCCCTCGTCATAACATCTAGCAATATTAGTTGTCTTCCGCCTCATATCTGCCGTTTACAAGAAGTTTAACAATTTTCCGAGATCCCAACTGACCCAAACATCTGTCATCAGCCTTAAAAATCGCCCTCTTAATCGCGGATTCTTATCAAGAACTCTTAAGTTTAGTTCCGTTTCAATCTATTGAGCACCTGCTTGTTTCGAATAACGTGTTTTTATCCGTAATTATCGCGTTTTCTTTGCTTGGCAAATTGTTAAAGATGTGCCTTAAAATGGCCGCTGAAAGCCCTCTCAGAAGGGCAAAACCAAGATGGTCGCCCCAGCGCTAAAATACGAATCGAATTGAACTGAAAAATATATTTTTGTGAATCACTTATATAGACCGTTCATCTGGGAAAGTTTGAGGAATTTCATTTTTTCTCGTCCAAATGACGATAGTCGAAAATTATAGAGGACGGCTCTTAAATATAATAGTTGAATTGGGAAATCTTATTCAAATGATAATTTAAACTAATTTTCTTTTTTGGAGAAGTAATTTCAAAAACTCGTGCTTCGTGTTTCATCAGGTTTCCAAACGCTCGAAGACAATAAAACCACTCGGCCTGCGGCCTCGTGGTTTCAAATGTTTCTCTCGTTTGGAAACCTGATGAAACACGCGCACTCGTTTTTGAAATATTACGTTCCATTTTCAGATGGGAACTCGGAACAAAAAAATCCTAACTGACCAACTTGGGAACAATTTGGAAAAAAAACAGTCCTAAATGACCAATTTGAGAACAATGTGTTCCATTGACAGATAGGAACTCGGAACAAAACAGTCCTAATTTACCAATTCGGGAACAGTGTGCTCCATTCACAGATAAGAATTCGGAACGAACTGTTCCCCTTATACACCAGAGTGAACATTTTGTTCCTACCTTGTAAAAAAGTTGGTCCTCTTATAGTCAATAGGAACACAAAAACAAGGAACGAGAAACGTTCCTTTTTGAAAGATCGGAACAGCCAACAAAATTTAAAATCAGTAAAAAAACGAGCTTAAGACTTAAAGAAAAACTCACAAAAGCGTAAGTCAATCGCTAAGGCGAAGTGGAAGCAGGCTTTAAAATCTGGTGAAGTTTAATTCACTCAAAAGCGGGAAAACGCGCCATGATAAAATTTTGGGAAATGTATGGGAGGCGGGGGAGAAGGAAAAACTATAGAATTGTGGAGGAGGAGGATCGTTTCCCAAAATTTCCGTTCCCTCGCACTTTTCGAACTTTATCTGTCGAGCCAGTGGTCTCTTTTCTCTAAACTCGTTCTGTGAAGTGAAAAAAAAAAAAAAAAAAAAACCAACAAGTTCATCACGTCAACCTGACACTTACGCTTTAGGCTTTATGTTCTTTCACACTTTGTAACTCACTCAAATATTTTTGTCACTTAATCTTAATTAATTATGTATATTTCGCCTAGCTGTTATAAAGTCCAGCGGTTTTTCAAATGTTATGTAACTCATGATGATGTTGGCAACATCGAAACATGTCTTTAAAATTAAACATGTAATCTTTTTAAAAATCACAGTTTTCTTGTTATGATGTACTCTTCTATCAGGGACAGTAAAAGAGGACCAAAGTATTCCTTTCTGGCTCAAGTGAAAAGTAAATTAAACTGTAAATATTTATGCATTCACATTTCTGCTATATCCGTGATATGAATATTTAATATACCTATATATAATACTTCTATTTATTACTATAAGTATCTTTATAAATAATATATTACTAATATACCCCTTAAGATACTTACAGTAAGATAAAGAAGTATTATATAAAATATGATATTATATATTCATGTTCCCGTTAAATCCGTTAAATCCGTCCTTCCCGTCCTTGTAGGAAGAAAGTGTATATTGCGTATAAACTTCTCTACATTATTATATTATATTATTCGTAGAGACACTTTCCTCCTACAAGAACGGAAAGGACGGATTTAAAGGATTTAACGGGAACATGAATATATTATATCGTATTATATGTGAGTAATTAAATATTCATATTCCCGCTAAACCCGTCAAATCCGTCATTCCCGTCTTGTAGTAGAAGTGTATATAGGTTGGAACTTCCAGTGGAATTGAAATGTCATAAGACCTTTAAAACACTTACAGTAATAAAGAAAAGCATACAATTAGGTATTCATATTCCCGTTAAATCCGCTAAATCCGTGATTTCCGTTCGATGGTAGAAGTTTGCCTGGATCTTGTAGTGGTAGTGAACTGACCCTGTTAACACTGAATCAACAAAACAGCGTCAATAGACCCGGAAGGATGGAATTCACGGATTTAGCGGAAATGTGAATGCATAAATATTAACATTTTAATTTACTTTTCACTTGAGCCAGAAAGGAATACTTTGATCCTCTTTTACTGTTCCCTGATAGAAGAGTACATCACAACAAGAAAACTCTTTCAACAGTAGAGTACGCAGCCAAATGAAACTCCATGTAGTCAAAATTGAACGCTTTGTCTTTCCATTACTTCACAGAACGAGTTTCGTAAAAACAGACCACTGGCTCGACAGATATAGTTCGAAAAGTGCGATGGGACAAAAATTTTGGGAAACGATCCTCCTCCGTCTCCTCCTTCTCCCCCTCCACCTCCCCCCTCCTCTTCCTCTTTCTCCTCCTCCTCCTCCCCCACACTTCTATTGTTTTCCCTCCTCCTCTTCCTCCAAAATTCTATTGTTTTCCCTCGTCCTTCTCCTCCTCCTCCTCCCTTTCCTCCTCCTCCTCCTCCTCCTCCTCCTCCTCCTCCACAATTCTATTGTTTTCCCTCCTCTTCCTCTATAATTTCTATTGGTTTCCCTCCCCTCCTCCACGATTTTATTGTTTTCCCTCCTCCTCCTTCGCCCTCCTCCTCCTCTAGTCCTCCTCCGCCTTCTCCTCTTCTTTCCTGGATTTTTAGCTGTTAATGTTAATTGCTATCTTTAATAGACGTAAAGATAGGGAGAGTGACAATAACTCTCAATAGAGATACGACATTTTTTAAATTTACATTTGGCGAGACCACTCGCCACTTTTGTACACGTGTTCGTGAGCACCTCCGTGTCGGACAAGTCTTCATCTGTTTACAGGCACCTGCAGTCATCTAGGGCCTGTCATGACTCTTGTGATACAGAATGTTTCACGATCTTAGACTCTGGCCGCCTCAAAAATTCCAAATTAAAATCAAAGAGGCATTGTGACATTAAGTGGAAAAATCCCCACTTAATCAGCAGTATTGAGGCATCTAGATTTGTCTCTCTCCTTTTAATTATGCTGTTCCTTTTGTATTTTATTTTATCGTTTTGCGCGCGCTATTTTTTGTTTTTCCGCTTATCTCGTATTTCATATTCAAATTGAAACGCAAGTTTTGACGTGTAATTTTGTAACCTACCTTTATATATAAATTCAAATGTACAACCGTTAAAAGCTTATTTGCACTGACGATGACATAAGAATGTCGAAACATGTTTCGTAAATTAAAAAAAATGTCGTATCTCTATTGAGAGTTATCTCAAATAGGTTATGTTTTATGTTCTTGACATGTGAATTACGTTTTAAATATCCTATTTAAAATCTATTTTAAACTGACGAAACTACAAAACCCCGAAATGTGGGTTTCGTATATATCACAAAGAGAGTGAATCTAAAACCATTTTTCTATAAATGAAATTGTGCCACAGTTCAAATTAGTCAGTTGTAAGCATGTCGGGAAATTTAAGGTTTAAATTCAAGTTTGGTGCAGCTCCAGGGCACATTATATTAACATCCTTGTCTACGATGAGTTTCAAACCACCCTAGAAATTGACTCAAACGGAGTTGTGATTTACGCCAAGTAGTAAACATGGAGTTTTGTGGCATTAACTACGAGATATTAACTACGAGACAACTGGATTATTTGGCTATGCAAAACTCCTTATCTCGAACCTATCTCCAAAGAGTGTTGTTTGCATCAGACCAACTACCGAAAGAAAAAAGAACTCCAAACTAGATCTGCCTACATTGTTAATGTGGACACCCATGATAAATACACACTGGTTAAACATATTTGTGGAAAAGGATCAATGTGAAGTCTTTGACAGTTTACGGATTACCAATTCCATTGGTATAAAACCTCCCCCTTTGTGACATGGTTCTTCAAAACATTACCAGGAATCCGATGTTAGTTCCAGTGTTGGGCAATAACAAGCCGCAGATTCTAATACGTGTGGATACTACGCTTTGTTTTTATTATTCGCGAGAGCTAGAGGAAAGTCGATGGAGAGCTTTATTCAACCTTTTAAATATCTCCGTGATGTTGATAATGGATCATAAAATAGGTGAAAAACCTGAGCAAGCTCGTAACCACGTTACTTACTCAAAATTAGGTCAGGAAGAAAACCAACAAAGTGTTTTATATAGATAAAAGACATAGCAGCGAAAGCAAATCGGCTGTCTGTCATTTATATCGTGAAAGGTTAATAATCGATAGAAGCGGCGTTTTCATGGATTGAAATCTGAAATGACACGCAGTAAGACCCTCGCGTGATCTCACACGTGAGAGAAACCTGGGCGCGATTTGAGTCTCGCGTGCAAATCACACGAGTCTAGTCAGGAAACAAGGCATGATTAAATTCAACCAATGATTTTATTTACAAGCTATTTTCCTGTGTTCAGACATCTGTGAAAGGCTATTTACAATTTATTTACAATCTATAAAAAAAACAAATTTTCAAACAAGACTTGAAGAGCCTAGTGGCAAAGTACTCACGTCATCTTGCAAAACTTTCCGTTTCGGATAAAAATAAGAAAACGCATCTCTGACTTGCTCATATGTATACATAGTATTATTTACAACTCTGAACCCCCAATTGACACCAGCGCTAGTTTGTTTGGTGTTTTATAACTCCTTACAACTGAACAAAACTGTTTGCAAAACAAAAGTTATCGGGAAGAACGGGCCAAGAAGGCCTTCTTTTAGCTGTGTGTGTTTTTTTTTCTCTAGGCGTGCGCTTGGGATCGCTAGAACCTACTGGTGTTTTGGTCCCAATACAAATGTATTTCAAACCACAATATCTAGTGTGTTGTGCTACTGGAGTTTACATTTTTGTCAAAGGCACTTCAGACTTCTTGTTCATTGCGTGCTAATTTTCTAAGTCTAGGCGGGTCATGTTAACAAAAATAATTAATAAACTACTAGGTATAGCTAAATACAACTAAAAGCAACAAGAGGACTAAGGAGACAAAAATTGACAACAGTAACTAAGGACCACTAATAAACTAACGGAATTACAAATAATAATTAAGAACAATTACAACAAGACCACTAATAAACTAATGGAATTACAAATAATAATTAAGAACAATTATAACAAGACCACTAATAAACTAACGGAATTACAAATGGTAATTTACAACAGTTACGACGAGAGACTAGAGATGCACGAAAATGATACATGCTAAGAGGAAAATAAATTCAGCTTTACTTTTTGAATGATAACTGGTAGATCAATGTAACAGTCTTCAGAAGCTAGAATTTCAAAAAGTATTTGTTTTATTTTCCTCTTAAACACAGTTTTTGGAAGTTTTCTTAAAGATATAGGCATTTCATTCCAGATTTTTGTTCCGATTCTAGAGAATGAGTTAACTTGAATTGAGAGTCTAGAACTTTGTGTGTAAAAGTTATTTAAAACAGATGATCGAGTATTATAAGAATGAATATCAGAAATGTCTTGGAAGAGATCTTGAATGTTTCCAGGAACATTTCTGTGTCTTATTTCAAACATAAGGTTAACTAAAAGCTCATAATACAAAAATTTTAACGGTAAAACACAGGCGTCAATAAATAAAGGAATCGTATGCTGATTTCGACTCAGAAAAATAGATGAAGCGAAGGGCTCGCTTTTGGAGTTTGAGAAGCTTTTCAAGGTATGATTTACATGCTTGGCCCCAAGCTGTCAAACCATACATGTAAGTTAAATAAGGAGTCACTAGGGATCTATAAATAGTTAAGAGAGTATGTCATGGCAGAAAATGCCGTAGTTTACAAATCAATCCTACAGTTCGGCTTATTTTAATAGCTACATGGTCAATATGTTGTTTCCAAGAAAGATTATTATCAATTATTACACCTAGATATCTCACAGATTCTTTACATTCTAGGGCCACATTCTTATTTTGATCATTATCAAATATCATAATTTTGGGATGATAATTAAGTTTTCTCTGAGCTGGTCTAAAGATAACAAAATTTGTTTTTTTAATGTTCAAGGTTAATTTATTAGCCGTTAACCAATCGAACAACTTGCAGAGTTCTTGATTTACAGTTGACTCAAGGGACTTAAGATTTTTGTCAGCATACAGTGCATGCGTGTCGTCAGCAAATAAAAAAAGTTTAAGCTTGTTAGAGGATTCTTGTATATCGTTGATATAGATTAGGAAAAGTAACGGGCTGAGCCTTGCGGTACACCACAAATGGTATTTTGCATGTTAGATATATAAGAGCCAATTTGCGTAGTTTGAGTTCGACCATCCAAGTAAGATGAGAACCATTTATTTATAACGCCACGAAAACCATAATGCTCTAATTTGTGCAAAAGAATTTTATGATCAACTGTGTCAAAACCTTTTTTTAGGTCAATAAATACACCACATGAGAACAAGCGCTTGTCCATGTTTTCCTGTAGGGTATTTACAATGTCAAGAATTGCGTGCTGAGTTGAATGCGCTTTGCAGAAGCCATATTGAGATGGAGAGAGTATATCATTTTGCTCGATAAAAGATTCCATTCTGGAGTAGACCAATTTTTCGAAGATCGTATTAAAGTTGGACAGCAAAGAAATAGGCCTATAATTGTTTGCATTGGTGTTATCTTCAGCTTTAAAAATTGGAATTTTTGCCATTTTTAATTTAGTTGGATACGTTCCAGACGAAACAGAAAGATTTATTTTTTCCGCGAGTATACTGCTTACAACACTAGACAAGTACTTCAACAGTTGGGTAGGACATGAGTATAAACCATGAGATTTGTTATTTGGTATGCGCAAAATTTCCAATTCCACTTCAGCTGGGGTAACTAAGTTGAAAGCAAACGACGAAACGGGAGAGTTAGTTCTGTTCATAAAATCAAAATAATTACGCTGAACAGTTGGCAGCTTATTTGCTAATTTAGGACCAACAGAAGCGAAATGGTCATTTAAAACGTTGGCTATTGTTCTTTGGTCACAGGTAACAGAATCATTATCAGTAGGGACTTTAATAGAAGTAATAGATTTTGTGTTCTTCAATTTACGGGCAAGCACATTGTACACGAGGACAGAACCTCTCAGTTTTTCAGAATACCGTCGTTCCCTATCTCTAACTTCTTCTGTTCTTCTCTGTCTTTTTTCCTCTCTTTCCCGAATTTCAGCCTTCTTCCTCTCGAAGTCTTTTTGCTGGTGTAAAAACTCTCGGAGTCGTGAATATCCTTCTTGAATTCTACCCCGTTTTATCCAAGCTTTGGTCTGGCCTCGGGGTTCTTGAATAAATGAAAGCTGACTAACATTCTCAAGCGCCACGCGTTCCATTTCCTCCATTTCTCGCAGCTTTCGTAAACTGTAAAGCAAAGAATACTTCAAGATTAATTTAAGTTCCCTCTGGGTAATGAGCTTGACTTAGTCTTAACTCATTGAACAAGGAGGTGCTTCATTTTCATGCAAATTCAATTCAATCAAGTAAATTCGCATATTTAAAAGTTTGAACAATGAACTACAAAGCCTTATAGCTAAGTTTGAGATATGAAAAAAAAAAAGAACAATAAACTTGCCGAAACGACACTCAAATCAAATGTTCTGGGACTAACTTTCGAAGAGATCAGACGTGCGGACCGCTTAAGGGGTCTATTATTTTAAGCATTTCTGCTTTTCTGCACAGGAAATTTCAAGGAGTTAAAATAACACCTTGAGTAGAGTTAAATTTACTCCTCAAGGTAGAGTTATTTTAAAGGAGTTAGAATAACTCTAAAAAGGAGTTATTATAACTCAAAATTGGAGTTATTTACTAGTCGTGGAGTTAATCTAACTCTGCTTTGTAGAGTTATTCTTTGTGGATTTATTTTAACTCTAAATGAGGGTTAAATCTAACTCCTACTAGGAGTTAAATTTCAGGAAGGAGTTATTTCAATTATTTATAGGGAGTTAATATACCTCGCTTTTGGAGTTATCTTGTAGGGGTTAGTTTAACTCTGGCTGAGGAATTACTTTAACTCGCTTTTCGAGGACTTTAGTATGGGTTATTTTAACTATTGTTTGGGAGTTAAAATAAATCTTTATTGGAGATTGCCTTAATTTTCGCCTTCTCTATACGGTCAACGCCATACCACCCTTTAGCGTTCACGATGACTAAACACCCGTCCTAGTGAGAAAAAGCCGACTGCCAGCATACTATGAATGTTCTTGTGCCAGTCTCCGTGGCAGTTCTTTAACTTTGATGGAAGAGTAATGACAACTCGCTTCTCTTGTATTAAAAATCTCACTTTCGTTTTCTGTTTTTAATTGCACCACTTCTCTGTAGTGGGACAGCCGTAGGCCAATCTTACGTGACCTGTTTAGCTTGGTTTAGTTTGGTTTGGGAAAGAGATGAACTGAATCTTCAGTATGTCCTCTGCTCATTCGTTAATTCTACAACGTGCGTGAAATATTTATAGACTTCACATGGATCGAAAGTTGGTACCGATCTACAGGCAGTCTGCGGGATATCTCTATTTTGCTCGGATTTCGTTCCTGGCCTTGGGGAAGAACTCAAAACAAATGGGCGAGCGAGCGTGACATCCAGGTGCAACTAACACAGTCTAGTAGTCATGGTCAAAGGGGGCCAAAGGTCATTTTCTGTGCCCGCATGGAACGTATGGTCTTCTCATCTTACCCATACCACCCTGGAGTTTGTTAACTTTGTAAGAATCCTTAAATTAACACAGGAACATACGGAGAAAAAGCCAACTTCAGGTACACTTTTATTCAATTAGTTAATTTAGAGCAAAAAAGAAGAAGACAAAATAATATGCTGTCGAAAAATATTTCGCTGGCTACTTTCCCCACCCTGGACCACAAGCGTTCCGATGACACGTGACATGTGATCAAATTGCATGTGATCAAAGTTTGCGCGGCGGACAGTTTAACGGTTGGAGCGTTTATCTCTTACATTTCTTTGCGAATTGTCGCTGATATATCGGGCTAACCACGACGAACAACGATCCAGCAGGTTAGTGTTTTACTTTTGCTTTGATTTCCTGTCGTTTCTTGCTTAACTTTTGAGATGGAGCGGAGGTTCGGTTGAAATATAGATGCACGAAAACACTCGACGGCATTTGTGTGAACTAACTCTTTCAGTCTTGTGTGTGCTTGTACATGTTTTGCAGTGTAATCCTATGACAAACCTTTCATTGAAAAGCCTTGTAATCGGTAATGTATGAATTAAGTTACAGGCAGTTAATGAAGCCCCTCAATGTGATCGTTTGATAAAGTAGCAGTCCGAGGTGAGTCTTTGTTCCTACTTTAATTCCATGTGTAAAATTACAGTATGTAAGCACTCACGGGTATCCGGTCGTTTCGATACACATCTAAGGTCGATTCGATACAAACTAAAGTCAGTTCGATACATCCTCCATTTATCTTGATTCGCTTAAGAAAATTATTGCTTCTTTATGGTAAATAATAAACTGATGCGACACTCCGTTGAAACGAAAGATACTCAAGACTTCGCCCGATTGAAACGACCAATGCACTTATCAATGGTTTGCCCAGGAGGGAGGGGGTGACTCTATTGTTTTCGAGTATCTGTCAGAGACCGACTCATCACTGCCAGTGTGACGTCACATAGCAACAAGTCGAAGCTTCGCTCGGCTTGCCTAGATTTGGCGTCGGGACTCCATTGAATTCAAAGAAAAAGAGGATAATACAAGCTATTATTGCGCTATTATTCATTAATTTGGCATAAATGTGCAAGCTCTGTAGTGGATATTGTCTGTGAGTACAACTGTTTGTTGTTTTGTGTGCGTTTTTTGTTCCAAATTTTATTGAAAACAAATCGGGTCAAGTGGGGTTACCGCCATCTTGACTTCCGGTCAAGTAAAGGCCACCCAAAACGCCCGCCGTTTTCTCTTCAAGTTTTCAACAGAAGTACCTCATAATAGGAGGTTTTGTTCCTTTTTGATATAACTTTCAAGCCATTGTTAGTTTTTCTCGATGTGATGAGCCATTTTGCTCAACAATCCTTTTGAGTGCGAGGGCGTACATGTCGGTTTGATTTCTCGCGTGTTAAACTTTGTTCGATTGGTGAAAGGTCAAGAGTGTCTATGTTTACCAGCTGTTAGCTGGTTGAATGCTTGTGTTTTTAAATTTTGTGGGGTAGATGACTGCCTGTGTGCTCCAGAAGGGCTAACCTTCAGAATATCCGGCCATGATTGCGTGATATTAAATGCCTGCTCCCGTAGTCCCGCAGTCAATAAATATTTGCATATGGAAACAAAATAGAAAAACTTAATGTAAACACGAAAAAGCGTGCTACACATGAATTTACCTCGTTCTAAAATCCATCAGCCGAAACAAGCGCGTTACACATGAAAAGACTTCGTTCTATAATCCATGAGCCGAAACCCGGAGTTTTAATATTCATTTTATCCACTGCGGGACTGCGGGAGCAATAGTTTTACTCGTCTTACTTTCATAGCAATAGTTTTAATCGTCTTACGTTCATCAACCCATACAATGCCGATACTCATCGTTACGTCTCCTATTGTCATTAATGTGTCAACCAGAGGTTTATTGGCTCTCGAAACAAAGGATCCTTTTGTTCTGTGGTTGGCAAAATTTAAATATCAAAAGACTTGTTTGTAAACGGTGAATATCGCTATGCAACACCACTGCGGGACAACGGGAGCAAGCGCTCAATGTCACGTAATCGTGGCCGGGTATTCTGTAGTCGCTCTCCAAATGCCATTCCATTAACTTTGAAGGGATTGTTGAGACGAACCATAAGTACTGAAGGCTTGATTCTCAGCACAGAGCAAACTTAATATACCATGTATCAAACCTCCTATTCTGGGATCAGGACATCTCCGCATTTCTTCGTGGGCTCCGGAAAAACGTTGTCAATCCATTAAACTTTGTCGACGTCTCAGCCACTTGTTAGTATGTTTCTACACAAAATATGAGGCTTTCGAATAACTTATCCCACCGCAAATTACTGCAAAGAAGTCTTTCATATATTTTGAATCCTAGGTAACATTGAACAAAGTAATCGAATCATCAAAAAGTTAGAAATTTGCATATTTATTTCAGTTAACAAACCAAAGCATTTGGCCGCCATATCGAAAATCACCGATGTATGACGTGATGTCACACTGGTAGTTATGACTAAACCACTGATTTGCCTGTAGACACCCCCTCCCTCCTGGGTTTGCCCCAGGATGGGGGGTTCGGGCAACCCAGGGGAAATTCGACATTTTCAGGTTTCCGAATGTCAATTTTCCCACCCTTGGGTCTTTATTATAAGTCAAATTCCCACCCCTGGGGACCACAAATTGTATTTCTTGTAGACACAAATTTATAGTGTAGAATTGTTAAAATCAACACAGAAGTATCAGAAGGTGGAATTAAATTATTGAAAGCACCACTTGTCATCATTGGTGAGATTTGGCCAGGTTTCTGGATTCATTTGTATGTCACACCCGGAATAGGTCATATATATTCCGCTATCATTCAATCGATGTTTGTAACTGAGGTCTAGAATTGACCAGAATTTCATTTAATTTTACATTTGGAGTATACTAGCAAATCTATAAACACAGAGAATATCGAAAACTTATGGCAGGGTGGTATCTAGTGAAGAAATGTAAGTAGGAAGAAAATTTTGATCTAAATGAGCTTTGTACGAATATTTCTTCTCAAAGTTGAAGGAGAAATATGTTATGTTATAGAACTTAAAGACAGAGCACTGATGGGCTTAATAATAAAAAAAAAACTTTTTTGCTTGAAAAAAAGCAACACATCACTCCTTGCAATGTACTGTACTCTTGGACACGGAAAACTCGCTCACTTGAATTCTGGGTATGTTCCAAGATGGTGCACCACTCGTCACTCATTCCCAGATCCTCTCAACTTTTCAAGAATGCAGTCAAGTCATATGGCCCACCCCGGGGATCGTCGTGGATGTCAAAATCCCAACCCACGTGCGCTTTCCGAAGTCTAATTCCCCTGGGTTGCCCTAAACCCCCATCCTGGGGCAAACCATTGATAGGTGCATAATGTCGAAACGACCGTAAACCTCAGGTTCACACATACTGTTGTTTTTTTAGGGCGAGGACAGCTCACCTGCCATCAGTGGTTTTCAGCCAATTCAGAAACATAGGGTCAATACAACTGAATTTTTGTAACAAACTTTAATTTCGAATCTGTATGGCAATAGCACACTGCGCACTACAGACTGCAGATTCTTTTAACTGATGTGCCACATTGCCGAATCATAAACAGGGTAGCCTGAGCTCTATTCAGGCTAACTTGAGTCTACTAATGTCATGTGCAGATTTCATATGCCCTTTGTGTTGCAATATACTGTGTCAATCAAAAGATTCATGGAAATTGTCATATTGAACAAATGATCATACAAACCTAGAGAAACGTAGGTTAAGTAGAACAATAATTGCCGGAGACATGGATAGTGGAAGTCTGAGGCCCGTTTCAAACGCCGTGCTAAAGTCGTGCCGAACTCAATTCATTATTTACGAGTAGAGGAGGTAAGTTTCTAAAGAAACTATGGTGCTGCGTCGGTGGGAGTATTACAGGATAATTTGGTTTTATCAACTGAGTTGATAATGTGAATTAGCCACCGTAAAGAGATTCGAAAGCTGACGTTTCGAGCGCTAGCCCTTCGTCGGAGCGAATCGAGGAATTGTGGGTTGTGTGTGGTTTATATAGAGAAATATCGAGCTACGCTATTGCTTGGTGCCTGGCAACGTGAAAAAACAACAGAATAAATTAGTTGAATGAAAAGCGTTCGTTGATACCGTGAGGATTAACAGTGCCGATTTGAAAAATAAATTTTTGTTCT
>JAHPZR010055749.1:0-10000 GCA_019787425.1 Platygyra sinensis | reverse complement strand
AATTAAAGTGTTACGCCTTCGAGATCGGCGAGGTTTCGATTTCGCAAAAAAGAGGAATAATCACACTTATTCCAAAAAAGGTTAAAAATAAGGTTTTTCTAGATAACTGGAGACCCATCTCCCTACTAAACAAAGATTACAAAACTGCCACCGAGGCAATCGCTGCCAGAATTGCAAAAGTACTACCTAGCCTTATTCATGGAGACCAGACCGGTTACATTAAAGGGCGCTTCATCGAACAAAATGTACGCTTAATTACGGATATTTTTGAATGCATGGATACGTTAGATATCTCAGGCATGGCATTGTTTCTAGACTTTCAAAAGGCCTTTGACAGTTTAGAATGGAACTTTACTATAAAGGCTCTATAAACTTTTGGGTTCGGCGCGCTTTTAATACAATGGGTTAAGATTTTTTTTTTTTATAGAAGACACCCAAAGCTGTGTTATTAGTAATGGCTGCGCAACGCCCTTCTTTGAATTACAACAAGGGGTCAGACAGGGGTGTCCGCTTTCTGGTATACTCTTTGTAATTGCTGTTGAAATTTTAGCAAATTCAATAAGAGATGACCAGTCCATAATTGATGGGTAAGAATATTAAGGGATGAGTATAAGATTTGACAATATGCAGACGACACCTCCTGTTTCGTGCGAGACATAGATTCAGACTTTTTGAGAAATTAGAGGCTCTTAAAAGTTGCTCGGGATTGGAACTAAACAGATAAAAAACGGAGGGAATGTGGCTGGGAAAAAAACAATCCACAACTCACGAATCTCTTTGGCATTAACTGGGCACTAAAGTGTGTATGTCTGGGCGTTTGCTTCTCCCGCGACTCGGAAATATCCATAAAAGATAATTTAAAAAAAAATGATTGCTTGCTCTGGAAAAAAAAAAAGTCTTAACATCTGGTCATCAAGAAATCTCACACTTTACGGGAAAATAAACATTCTCAAAAATTTAGCTCTTTCAAAGATAGTCTTTAGTGCCTCTGTTCTTAGTGTACCCAGTGGATTTGTTGACCAAGTGAGTAAGCTTCTTTCTAGCTTCGTATGAAACCACAAACCGCCAAAAATCAAACATTCCACAATGATCGGTAAGATTAAGGACGGCGGACTTAATATGCCTGACTTTAAAATAATAAATAAAGCTTTGAAAGCAGGTTGGGTAAAACGCTTCTTTAATTCTCAAACGCAGTTCTGGAAGAAAATACCCTTCGATCCATTACACCCCGTAGGTGGCCAACTCCTGTTCAAATGTAATTTCTCTATAAATATGTTGCCTGAATTGTCAGTTCCTTCCACTTTTTTTATCGCGACGTCTTGATTGCTGCTTGGGAAGAGATTATTAAGCACACTCCCACAACAAAGAAAGAAATAGAAAATGAGATCTTATGGAATAATCACTTTATCACAATCGGAGGAAAATCCATTTTTTTTTTTATCGACAATGGTATATTGCCCGGAGTATAAAGACCCTATCGGATATTCTAGGCGAAGAAGGAAATTTCTTGTCCCTTCCTGAATTTAGGAAAAAGTGTAAAATAGAAACAAACTTTATTCGTTATTTTGGGTTGTGCAACGCCATTCCAAAGTACTGGAAAGAGGCCTTCAACCGCGACCTTGAAAACGAAATAGTTACTACAGGACGGTCAGCGACACACCCGTTAAATATTTCATTTTGAATTTGTCAGCAAGTGCGTGCTCACTTTACGTCTCCAAAACGTTTCAAAAACTTACATCTAAAGCTCGTCTAACTAAGGCCGGTTTTACTGATCAGAGCATCGAGGCGTTATACATTCTCCCGTTTAAAATCACCAAAAACATAAAACTCTCGATGTTTCAATTCAAAATCAGCCACCATATTCTTTACACTCGCGACAAACTTTTTAGACGTAAAATTATCGAAAACGATGAATGTCAATTGTGCGGTGTAAGACAGACTCTAGAACATCTGTTCTTAGAATTTTCGTCACGTTCATTCCTTCTAGAACCTTCTCGCCTCTCGGTGGAACTCTTGTAAATTGCCGAAGGTAGCTATGACGAACAAGGCATAAATATATGCACATCACCCCGAGAAGCGATCTTTTCGCACTGTCAACCTGTGCCTGATAGTAGCCCGTTACCACATCTATACTGCAGCCAAAGGAAGTGAATCTTACAGCATAACACCGTTCGAAGTATTATTAAAGAGCAAATTATCCACGGAGTCACCAAGTGTTCAAGCATCCATGAGCTTTTAGATACTTATTAATAGATAGCATGCTATATTCTATGGGGGAAAATGTAAAGTACGGTATTACGAGTAGTATTAGTAGTTTAAGTCGAGATAGTTTTGTGAGTAGCAGTAGTGTAAGTAACTGTTGTATTTTAATGTAAGTACTGTCAACAACGGTATACGTGATATTAGTATTGTAAGTAGTGTAAGTACTGTAGGTAATGTTAGTATTATAACTAGTGTTAGTAGTGTAAATAGTGTTATTATTGTATGTAGTTAAATTTATGACACCAAAAAAATGACACAAACGATGTTATTATCTGGCGCCTTGTTACTGGATGCCTGTAATTATGATCAGTTAAGAGTGAGATTAAAAAACGAATACAAATTCAAAACTGCAATGGTTTAAGACTTACGTAAGATAACGATACTTACCAGTTTCTCTTGTTGAGAATATTCGTTCATCAATTGATCAAATGCGCTGATAGTGTCTTCATTAGCCTCGATCTACGGGAAGAAGAGAAAGTTATAAAGATTAGTGCGCTGGAGATCAGTGAAAAGTTTTTAACACCAAAGTTTAAACATATTGAACTTACCGTATCTGCCGCTATGTGATTACGTGTGTAGTCACATCCATAGATTCCTGGTTCTCACCAAGCTATTTAAATGAGACGAAACATCAAAGATCAGAGAAGAAACAATGTTACATGAAGTGAAAGGCCCTAACAAGCCAAAGAAATATAAAACTTACCTCAATTTCTTCGAGAGTCAACTCGGTCAACTTCGCATAAGCCACTGGTAAAATCACTTCAGGAATTTGGATCGATTCCGCCAACGTTTCCCAATCACACACTGATACGCAAGCGTCCAAAAGAGCTTGAAATTCGCAAACATCAGTAGCGAAAGCCATGTTGATAAAAAGTGAACAAAATTTTCCTAAAAAGAAAACCAGCTCGAACAAATTTTCTCCCAGAATTGCAATAGTGACGCTACCAAGAGAAAGCGCGCTTTTATTTTGAATACGAAATAGATTCTACATGAGCCAATCAGTGTTAAAAGAGCCCGGCAAGTTTAGGCAACCTTATTGCTTTTATTGTCTGAGAGCGACGCTCATTAGTTTGGAGGAACTCATTCTTAGCTAGCTAGCTAAACACTGACTAGACACTTCATTAGTGTGGAGGAACGCATTTTTTCCTAGGTTATAACAATAGGTGACGTCATGGACTCAACCGTTAGGCATATTAATAAAGGGAACGCACTTTTTGCAAGGGAATCCAAAGGGAACGCAAACGGAACGCAAGGGAAATGCAGCAACGAGGTTAACTTTGACCTTCTATTATACTAACACCTGGAACTTACTTTGGCTGTCTAGACAACTGATTATATGAACCGATCAAGCGAACTTTTAAATAAGCACTTTGCCTAACATTTAACTTCTAAAAAGGCTAAAAATCCCGAGATAAGTATATAGTTTTCGACAAACACGTCCATAGCTTTTTGTCACACACCGCCATAACTCTGAAATTGAAAATGTGCCTGTTTTTAGACGAAGCATGTTCTTGAGCTGAAAAGGTGTTCACAGATATAATTTTACCCCCTCTCCTGCCTGATGAAGATACTAACTTTGGTGGCTCTTTAGTTTCGGATTTTAGAAAATGATGACGTCACGTGCAACCTAAGAGTACTATCGAAATTGTAACTGGCAACGTTCTTCATCTCTGTAATTCCTCAAATTAGCGCCTCCCCTCAAACAAACGTCCCCTTCAAATATGCGCCTGTATTATTCGCCAAAATTTACAAAAGCACCTAAAATCGAGTAAGCCACTCCCCTCCTCTCTCCCTCTTTTATGGACGAGTACTGAGACAACATAGGACGCATAGTTTTGGTCGTGTTCAATCAAAAGCAAATGATTATTAACTTATTCAAGCACGGCGCATTGCTCTTGCAACGGATGGTAGTGAGGATCTGCTGATTCACTTCTCCAAAGCCGAACCAACTTTGTGCAGCAGGCCTAGACTGACTTAAAGGGGTATACGAGTAATACGTTTTTCTTCAAGAGAGAGAAAATCCTTCTTAGACCTTTGGAAGACTGACACACATATATTGCAGAAAAAAGACAATCATCATATTTGGGGAAAATTCAGTAAGTATCCCCTCGATCAGGGAACCCCATGTTCTCCTGAATTTTAAATAAGCACCCCCGGCTTTAATTCGAGGAGTCACGGAATACCAAGAATTTTTTACACTTTTACGACCTTGGACATTATCTGTTCCTCAAACTGAGCTCGCAGTTTTCCTCGAGCCACGCTCTCGGAAAACTGGCCGCTTCTCGGAACCGATACAATGTCCGCGGACAAATATCTTAGCATATTCCCGCGCCAAACGGAGGCAATTGTTTATTTACGTTTACAGTTACAACACCGCTAGCACCGATATGTTAAAATAATAGAGTTGAACATTGTTTCAGAGTTTACCTTACAGATTCCACTGTGATTTAAGGCGAGTTTCTAAGTGACATGTAATCGTAGTTTGGCAAAGCGTAGCTACTACGTCATGCTACATTCAATATACAGGTCTGTTAACAGTTGTATAAGGCCGTTTACCTTAACTTATGCCTTTAGGGGTGCCTCGCATACAAGCTAGCTATAGGAACCTAGACCCCATCAAATAAAGAGCTTATAGCGATGGCTATTAAACTATACCAAGAAAATTGAGATAAAATGAATTGCCGAATTTTTTCATGACCACTAAATGCGAGCGCCTTGATCACTTTTTGAAAACTACAAAGTCAAAGCAAATTTTAATTTTCGCAAATGAATTTGTTTCTTTGGTTTCAGGACTAAAAGCGCTAAAAAACAAACGTGTCTGTGTTTAGCTATATTCAATTGCCGTAAAAAGTTGCAGAACATTCCAAATAGGATTATGAAAATGTGAAGTGATCGCACAAAAATTGCTCTCCGAGAATTAATATTTCGAAATAAACAATTTGTTAGACACCTTTTTGTTTTTAATATGTTAATCTAACCACTGTCCAAATTTGAGGGCAATCGATCAAATCCCCTTTGAGTTGTAACTCTTAAGAGTAAATGCCTATAAAAATTAAGCAACCAACGGCCAGAGTGAAAGTTTTTTTTCCGCTCATATTTTGCTTATCGATAGGTACTGGTAAGTAACTAAACGTGATGTAGTTTGTTTTCAGAAAGGCCGCTTCAATTTGGAGGAAATCGATAAAATCTATTTTCGCTGTCGGCAACTTCAAAACAGCCAAAATTTTAGAAGAAATGGGCCTTTCTCAAAACTTCTTTTGCACGCAAAAAGGAAGAAAGCGAGCTTAAATATCTTCTGCTACTTTAGTTCATAGAGGGTTTTACTTCCAGTTTGATGTTAAATATTCAACTTAACAGTAATCTGGACGGCAAACAATGATAATTTAGAACTGCTTTATTCTTAACAGACAAAAATTTACATTTTAGCTGACAGTCGCGATTAAAATGTTAGGCATGTACTACACCTTGGTTTACCCTGAGACTCAAGCCATAAGGTATTTAAAACATATGTAAAAACTGACTTGGGTAATTCAGTTTTCGCTTCACACGAACTCTCCGAAGTTGAACAAAATTTGGTTGAAATATGAAACCATAAGTGGCGGTTTGTTGGTGTTTACGACGGCTTGCCGCTACTCTCGCAAGACCTTACTAGTTAACTCGCAAGAACTTGTTAACAGATTTGGGTTGACAAAACTACCTTAATGTCTTACCCTTTCCTTGTTGACTTTAACTTTGTCCCGGGCAATTTGCTCCCTGGTTATCCTTCTTCTTTCCAATGCTCAACGAACTCAAGGCAGTGTTCGAACCTTCTCACATCATTCAGCATCATTAAATCCATCACTTATCAGAACTATTAATTATATTCCATCGATCCTTTCTTTTCGATCCAATTTTTAAAGCTTGTACAGTTGTGAACTTTAAGCTTTCAAAAAGTCCAAAGTAATTTGCAGCTAAATGTTCCAGAAGCCAACGAAACATTTGTCTTTGATAGCTATAGTCACGGTTGCCTGACGGAACAACACTATTCCCACCGGGAGAGTGTAGAGAAACAACGACGCGAAAAAGGACCTTGTTTCCATTGTTTTATATTGCACTTTAAGTAGACATTTTGTTATTTTTCTACATTTTTTCGTCAAAATTCGAATGTTCATCAAATCGTTATTATTTGTTGTTTTATATTGTTCGTCAAGTCGTCAATTTGATATTTTATTTAATACTTAACAATTATTCTTTTAAATCGAGGTAAATATTCTGCCACTCTTCACCGAGATTGAGAAGAATAATTGTTTTAGTATATACACAGGAAGTGATCTCAACAACATTTCAGAAGGAAACCATTAAAAATCGATTTAATTGACCTCTCAATTCATGTGTGGAAAACGTGCAAGCTGTACAAAGCATGTGCGAATTCGCGAAACTATTTACAGAATCTTTGAACATGGAAAATCTATAGTTAATCTTCGAAAAAAACTCGTGACAGTCTAGAATGATGGTCCTTAAACACCGTTCAAATCAATGTGAATCAAAAGTATGCTTTATTCAAAAGTATGCTTTATTTTTGTTTGGCTTACGCATTATTCACTCGGTAGGGGGTGAATAATGCTCATTAGCCAGAGATAGCGAACCAATCAGATTGCTAAAAACAACAAGATCACTGAGTGTGTATATACTAAAGTGTTTTAGTCTATGACTCCACATATAGTTTAGCAGTATCAAGAGCAAAACTCCAAGGCTGGTATGGAGGTCTCATAAAATTGTAAACCTTTTTTTTTTACAAAATTAACATAATTATAATCGAAAACATTTTCTTATGCCGATTTTTTATGAGAGTTCTCGTGTAAAGCGCTGTGCTCTTTACTATAATCATGCCGATGTTTATTGATTTACCTCCATATAGGCAAGTCTTTGGGCATGATCAGACCGGCACTGACTTTACGGGGGGTGACAACTCTAACAAACGCTGTTTGAGGAGGGTCATGAAAGGGTAAAATGGGAGCTGGGATTTGCCTTTTTTAGACGCTGGGAAATGGGATTTTGTGCACTGGGACTGGGATTCATGAAACAAAAACAATAGAAAAATGGGAATGAGATTTCAATTTGAGCAACACAGGCTGGGATTGTGGGATTTGAGCTGGGATTTGAAAAAAAAAAAACAATTTGCTGGGAAATGGGATTAGGACACGAGATATTTATGAGACATTTTGAATAATTATATAACGTCCCTTTACTTCTTGAAGCGGAACGATTACATTTTCCCAGGTGAAATTTGATATATTTTTTAAATACGACATCTCAATACAAACATCAAATTGAGCCAAGATTTATTGGTGTTCTACATGAATCTGATTGATATTGCCACCCTCTAAATTAGTTACAACAGTGCAAATTGATGATGCTGAATGATGTGAGAAGGTTCGAACACTGCCTTGAGTTCGTTGAGCATTGGAAAGAAGAAGGATAACCAGGGAGCAAATTGCCCGGGACAAAGTTAAAGTCAACAAGGAAAGGGTAAGACATTAAGGTAGTTTTGTCAACCCAAATCTGTTAACAAGTTCTTGCGAGTTAACTAGTAAGGTCTTGCGAGAGTAGCGGCAAGCCGTCGTAAACACCAACAAACCGCCACTTATGGTTTCATATTTCAACCAAATTTTGTTCAACTTCGGAGAGTTCGTGTGAAGCGAAAACTGAATTACCCAAGTCAGTTTTTACATATGTTTTAAATACCTTATGGCTTGAGTCTCAGGGTAAACCAAGGTGTAGTACATGCCTAACATTTTAATCGCGACTGTCAGCTAAAATGTAAATTTTGTCTGTTAAGAATAAAGCAGTTCTAAATTATCATTGTTTGCCGTCCAGATTACTGTTAAGTTGAATATTTAACATCAAACTGGAAGTAAAACCCTCTATGAACTAAAGTAGCAGAAGATATTTAAGCTCGCTTTCTTCCTTTTTGCGTGCAAAAGAAGTTTTGAGAAAGGCCCATTTCTTCTAAAATTTTGGCTGTTTTGAAGTTGCCGACAGCGAAAATAGATTTTATCGATTTCCTCCAAATTGAAGCGGCCTTTCTGAAAACAAACTACATCACGTTTAGTTACTTACCAGTACCTATCGATAAGCAAAATATGAGCGGAAAAAAAACTTTCACTCTGGCCGTTGGTTGCTTAATTTTTATAGGCATTTACTCTTAAGAGTTACAACTCAAAGGGGATTTGATCGATTGCCCTCAAATTTGGACAGTGGTTAGATTAACATATTAAAAACAAAAAGGTGTCTAACAAATTGTTTATTTCGAAATATTAATTCTCGGAGAGCAATTTTTGTGCGATCACTTCACATTTTCATAATCCTATTTGGAATGTTCTGCAACTTTTTACGGCAATTGAATATAGCTAAACACAGACACGTTTGTTTTTTAGCGCTTTTAGTCCTGAAACCAAAGAAACAAATTCATTTGCGAAAATTAAAATTTGCTTTGACTTTGTAGTTTTCAAAAAGTGATCAAGGCGCTCGCATTTAGTGGTCATGAAAAAATTCGGCAATTCATTTTATCTCAATTTTCTTGGTATAGTTTAATAGCCATCGCTATAAGCTCTTTATTTGATGGGGTCTAGGTTCCTATAGCTAGCTTGTATGCGAGGCACCCCTAAAGGCATAAGTTAAGGTAAACGGCCTTATACAACTGTTAACAGACCTGTATATTGAATGTAGCATGACGTAGTAGCTACGCTTTGCCAAACTACGATTACATGTCACTTAGAAACTCGCCTTAAATCACAGTGGAATCTGTAAGGTAAACTCTGAAACAATGTTCAACTCTATTATTTTAACATATCGGTGCTAGCGGTGTTGTAACTGTAAACGTAAATAAACAATTGCCTCCGTTTGGCGCGGGAATATGCTAAGATATTTGTCCGCGGACATTGTATCGGTTCCGAGAAGCGGCCAGTTTTCCGAGAGCGTGGCTCGAGGAAAACTGCGAGCTCAGTTTGAGGAACAGATAATGTCCAAGGTCGTAAAAGTGTAAAAATTCTTGGTATTCCGTGACTCCTCGAATTAAAGCCGGGGTGCTTATTTAAAATTCAGGAGAACATGGGGTTCCCTGATCGAGGGGATACTTACTGAATTTTCCCCAAATATGATGATTGTCTTTTTTCTGCAATATATGTGTGTCAGTCTTCCAAAGGTCTAAGAAGGATTTTCTCTCTCTTGAAGAAAAACGTATTACTCGTATACCCCTTTAAGTCAGTCTAGGCCTGCTGCACAAAGTTGGTTCGGCTTTGGAGAAGTGAATCAGCAGATCCTCACTACCATCCGTTGCAAGAGCAATGCGCCGTGCTTGAATAAGTTAATAATCATTTGCTTTTGATTGAACACGACCAAAACTATGCGTCCTATGTTGTCTCAGTACTCGTCCATAAAAGAGGGAGAGAGGAGGGGAGTGGCTTACTCGATTTTAGGTGCTTTTGTAAATTTTGGCGAATAATACAGGCGCATATTTGAAGGGGACGTTTGTTTGAGGGGAGGCGCTAATTTGAGGAATTACAGAGATGAAGAACGTGGCCAGTTACAATTTCGATAGTACTCTTAGGTTGCACGTGACGTCATCATTTTCTTAAAATCCGAAAGCTAAGAGCCACCTAAAAGTTCAGTATCTTCATTCAGGCAGGAGAGGGGGTTAAAATTATATAGCTCAGTGTCAACACCTTTTCAGCACTCAAGACCATGCTTCGTCTAAAAA
>JAHPZR010055747.1:0-15000 GCA_019787425.1 Platygyra sinensis | reverse complement strand
AGGACCGTTTGGCTGGTTGCGATTTAGCTTTAGAAGCGTTCTTAAAGCTTTTCCTAAGGGCATCCAAAGCGAGTTTCACTTCTGTCATAGCATCCGAGAGCTTCTCCTCCTTCTGGAATATCTCCGCCTTCACAGCTTTGCCACCTTTTTCCTTCCACTGCTGCTTTAATTGACGAATCTGAAGATTCAGTTCGTCGGCCATGCGCTTAGCTTCCTTTACGCGTTTTATGTTTTTAGCGACAGTTTTATTGTGCGATCCCGGCTTGCTTTCTGATGTATTTTGGAGCTCTGCTTCAACTTTAGCTGTCAAAATTTCACACGATTGTATTTGCCATGCTGTATCTATGACACCATGGAGTTCTTGCTTTCTGTAATCATTGAAGTGCGGGTCAGAGCACAGTTCTTGAGCTTTACCATTCCAAAATTTGTAGTACTCTTTGCGGCCGTCAGTGGCCCTTTCAATGTCGCGCGAAGAGTACAGATGAACTCTTCCCCTTGCTGAATCCAGTGGATCCTTAGGGCGGTCTGTGCGAATCTTGAACGCGGATTCAATGGTTGTCTGTTTTGCTCTCTTGCTTGGTACCGGCTTGTCGACTTTGTGATCTGGGCTTTCTGTTTCTGTACTCTTCAGCACCTGCTCGTTGCTGCAACTTTTTCCATCAAAGTTTCCGCTACGCTTTTCCTCGCAACTCTGAAGATAAAGGTAAAATTGCCCGTTCCTTTCGACGAGACATTTTCTCAGTGTGACCAGCTTTTCCTGCTTGGTAGCAAGTGGTATCTTAGAATTTCCACTGATCGGCTTCAAAAACCGATAATCCTGGGGAACAAACTCGGAAACATCTTCCAAAATAGCTCCCTTCGCCTCCATGAGTGAAAGATTCATATCTTTCTCCTGAACAAAAAGTTGACAAGTGATTTTTTCGTCAACAAATACATCGATTTCAAAAGTTTTCTCCTCCATGTTCAATCATTCACAGTTAAAATGAACTGCCTCTCCACATGAAGATCAGAAGTGTTATATGTAAATAAAGCTACCCAAGGTGTGAGTCAAAAGGCGCTATTGTCTTGTGACAAAATGCTATTGTATAAAATTTTGCCAAAAATAATTTTGAGGTGTGAGGGCACAATTCATTCAGCATTCCGAATTATGCTAACCAATTATAATTTTGAAGAGACTTTAACATAATACATGCCACAAATTGACCGCAAGGGTTTCACAGTAAAAATTATATAGCTAGGCGATCAAAAATTATCTTAAGCCGTGAAGCGGCCTGGACTATTATAACCCGCACTGGCCATCGAAGGGCAACAAATGCTCCAATTTTAGACCAAAAATACGAAGCCGCAGAGTTTTTCACACGGTTCCCAAGCCTGGTCCGTGACAGCCGGAAATCGTCTGCGTTCACAGGCTACAGGCTAGCAGCGCGCTACTAGAAAACCTACACTGCGTGACGAAACACTAGGAAGTTGGCAACAAAAGTGACATATGAATAAACGTACTAAGTTACTTATGACAGCGATAATTCCATATACGACTGTACTAAGTTGTCACGTTGCAGTAACGCAGTAACGTTGCGCACCCGGGGTTGAACTCTAGATCTTTTATGTAGCTACGTAGCAGCGCAGAAAATATGGCAAGAAACAGTGTTAAATCTATGGTATTTCCTAGTGTGGATTCAACTCTGGCACTGCGCCCTCGTGTATATTCCTTTGTATCAAAGTATGCTACATTAACTTCAGTAACCGCTTTGTCAGTAATACCGCCGCTGAATTCATGCTTGGTCGCGAGAAAAGATTTATATGGAATGAAAGTTCAGCAAAACAAAAACTGTGATCAGATCGCCGTTGTAACTTGGCGAGGATACGGAACATTTTCTTGGCAAGGACTTCAAGACATTGTCCAAATTCACAAAGCAACGGAGACTAAATTAGAAATCAACAACGAAGAGAAGTGGTATAGTCAACTTTGCTCAGTCCTGTCTGGAAAGCATTACGAATCTATCTTTAGAGACGTACATGACTTCATGTCAACCCTCTGGACGAGCAATGTAACAGATCGAGTTTACAACACTGCTCTCACGGTGGAAACATTGTCTAAAATTGTCTGCGATCGTTGGTTTAATGATGAAATCATTGAGTGCGTATTTAAAATGCTTAATCGCGATTCGAAGGAACATCTATTTCTTGTTGCCACAGAATCACTGTTGCATTCACCAAAAGTACAAAACAATCTACGTGGTGAGATCAATAAAAAAGTACAGGACGGGTTGAGATATGTGCACTTCGCATTAAATGTTAAAAAGAATTCAAATGGAACAGTTTCTGTCAGCAATGGAAATCACTGGACATATTTTGTGTTTAATACTGCGCTGAGTGAACTATACTATGGTGATTCTTTGGGATTGAACCTGCCAAATAACCTTGCGGCTGTAATGAAACCGTACTTTGAAACTCTTTGTTTTGCACATGGGAAACCATACACAAAGCCTCGTCGACCAACATTAATGCACTTTGTCAGTGCCGGTGGTTCAAATCACAAGTGCAGTGAAAGATGTTTTCAGGGCTTCCCTCTGCAAAAATGTGGTTCTGCTTGCGGACTTTGTCCGATTATGATGGCTGCTCTTGCTAGAAAGGATGAAAACCTGTGGAAATGTATCCTGGAATGGAATAAACTGGACAAGGCTACAATGAACCATGTCAAAACAATCAAGCACATTTCAGCGAACTCAAATTTACTTAGGGCACAAATAATAAGCTGGATTGTCCGGGATGAGGTGAGCCTTGTTAACGTAGTTCCAAAAACCGCATCTTTTAAAAAAGGCAACAGTTGCAGCACAGATAGAATTTTCACACATGCTGACAACCTGGCCAAAACCAAAGGGAATCCGCCAGTCCAAACTGAAATGCCAGAGGTTGCAGCGAATCTGACCGCCCACACTGAAACACATGCAGAGAGCCCGTCTGTTAACATCGAAATTCCTTCAGAAAGTCAGCCTTTTGACGTTGAAACGCCTTCAGAGAGCTTTCCCGAGGAGACTGAAGTGCCCGGAGAAAGTCAGCCTGTTAACATGGACATACATGTACCTACAGAGAGCCTGCTCGCAGATACTGAAACACCTGCACAAAGTCAGTCTGAAACGCCCGTAGAAAGTCAGCCCGTTAACATGGAAATACCTACAGAGAGCCTGAACGCAGATGCTGAAACGCCCGCACAAACTCTGCCTGTTAACATGGAAACGCCTACAGAGAGCCTGAACGTAGATACTGAAACGCCCGCACAAAGTCAGTCTGAAACGGCCGTAGAAAGTCAGCCTGTTAACATGGAAATACCTACAGAGAGCCTGAACGCAGATACTGAAACGCCCGCACAAAGTCAGTCTGAAACGGCCGTAGAAAGTCAGCCTGTTAACATGGAAATACCTACAGAGAGCCTGAACGCAGATACTGAAACGCCCGCACAAAGTCAGTCTGAAACTCCCGTAGAAAGTCAGCCTGTTAACATGGAAATACCTACAGAGTGCCTGAACGCAGATACTGAAACGCCCACACAAACTCTGCCTGTTGACATGGAAACGCCTACAGAGAGCCTGAACGTAGATACTGAAACGCCCGCACAAAGTCAGCCTGTTGACATGGAAACACCTACAGAGAGGCTGTCCGCAGAAACTGAAACGATCACACAAAGTCAGCCTGTTAACGTGGACATACCTACACAGAGCCTGTCCGCAGATACTGAAACGCCCGCACAAAGTCAGTCTGTTAATATGGAAATATCTACGGAGAGCCTGAACGCAGATACTGAAACGCCCGCACAAAGTCAGCCTGTTGACATGGAAACGCCTACAGAGAGCCTGTCCGCAGATACTGAAACGCCCACACAAAGTCAGCCTGTTAACGTGGACATACCTACACAGAGCCTGTCCGCAGATACTGAAACGCCCGCAGAAAGTCAGTCTGTTAACATGGAAATACCTACACAGAGCCTGTCCGCAGATACTGAAACGCCTGCACAAAGTCAGTCTGTTAACATGGAAATACCCACAGAGAGCCTGAACGCAGATACTGAAACGGCCCGCGTAGAAAGTCAGCCTGTTAACATGGAAATACCTACAGAGAGCCTGAACGCATATAGTGAAACGCCCGCACAAACTCAGCCTGTTAACATGGAAACACCTACAGAGTGCCTGATTGCAAATAATGAAACACCCGCACAAAGTCAGCCTGTTGACATGGAAACACAGCCTATTGACAGCAAAATTTATGCAAATCCGATTTCACATTCGACATTACCTTTTCCTGATGTATCTAGGCAGTTTTATTTTCGAGAGGGCAGGCGCTGGGCAAGGAACGAAACGCGTAACAAAGACCGTGATGCTACACCCATGAAAACCAGCGAGGATGGGTTCGACGTTCTTAGGAGAGGGAATGTGTCTGGTTCCCTTCCCGAAAATATTGCGCACTTGAAGAAGGAATTAAAAAGTGAGAAAGACGGACACAAACGAGCCGTTAAATACGGAGTGATAAAGGTAGCCATTAAGCTCAAGGAATCAATTGTTTTGTCCACGCGAGAAGCAGCTCTGTTATACACTTCTGAAAAAAATAGGATTCTGAAAATCCAAGACACTCATTCGAGCTACAGGGCTAGTGATACTTATAAGATTCTCTCCAATTACTTGAATGTAGCGCAACTTTACATTTTCGGAGTTGCCTATTTGTTTGAAGCACACGGAAGAGACTTGAACCAGATAAGTCATGCTATCTTCTCCTTGATGTTTCGATTCCGGGACAGAATAAACAACGATAAAGCCTTGCTGGCACTAGCCCCTTCTTATCGTATTGTTCAGGAACTGCTTACAAGTAAACGCGATCGGGATACACTTGACGTCCTCCTTTCTAAAGTCACCAGCAAAGGAACAGTCTTAAAACTCCGAGGTACAAAGTGCAAGAGTTCTCTTACAGTGCAAGCGGCGAAATTAAATGAAGACATTGTACAGTATAAAAGCATGGAAAGAGAAGCATTGACAGTTAGGAATGACATGACCAACCAGGAGCAACAAAAGTTCTACCGTTTGCTACTTAGGCGATTAAAAACGAAGCAACTAAAATCACGTATCGCGCAAGGCAGAGGACGAAAATTAAAATGCGAAGAGTTTCCCGAGTTACCTGCACTTCTTGAGTTTGCATTCGGAGATGGGGATAGGCTCCAAAGAGGTGGAGGAGGACTAGAAGCTCATTCAAAACTGTACAACGAGACAATGTACAAGGCAAGCGATAATACGACTGTAATGAGAGAAGCACTGGATCTCGTATGTTGCCTTGCCCCAGGAGATTTTAAGATAAGTTTGTCATGCCTATACACTTACACTATGAATTATAAGCAAGGAACGGCGCAAGCGAAGAGACATCACCACGGGACTAATGTCAATGCTAAAATATCTCTACACACTGCACCCGCAACAGGCGAAATTAAGAAACCTGTAAATGCACACTGGACAACTTCGTATGTTAACTTTTTGTGTGACGTTGCACATCAGAACTCAGACAGCTATCTCCTTGATTCCAAAGATGCAAAATGTATTGTTGTCGGCGACATTCCTCCTGTGTTAAAACCCGGTCGGCTATGGAAAAGAGAGGTATATCCAGATCACACATTCGATCAGTCCAGAAATAATGCTGTGACGCCAGTTTCACATCTTTTCGTTGAGACCAAGATAACAGCACCTCCACCTTTGTCTGAAGGATGCTTTAGCGTGCCCGATACCTCTGCATCGATCCTTGTTACCTGCACTGGGAAAGCTATGACAATTGTTAATTTATCTTTTTACGAACCAGAAACAGTTCTTCGAGTATTCAATGACATTTTCTTGCTAATGAGTCACAGCGAATTGACAGAATTCTTCAAAAATCCTAGAACTGGTCAGTTAAAAGAAGTGTTTGCTTTTGTTGTTGACAATGGTCCATCGGAGGCACCAGCCAATTTGCAAGTACAGATGCTGTTGGTTCGGCTTCTGAAGTTTCTCAATCTTGACAAAGCTACACAAAGATCTTTTGCCGAGTATTTAAGTAAAAGAAATTTTGTAGAAAGGGTGCATGCCGTGGAAAATACTTCTTTTTCCAGACATGGAGTGTTCAAGGCACATAAAATCCACAAGCATGCAGTTATCGGTTCACCTCAACACAAGGAAAATATAGAGGCAATGGCCGAAGACGTTGTCAATAGTCTGAAAGGTTCGACTTTTGGTGGCAAACCGATTTATCCTTTGAGAGGATCAGGAAACTCTTTGGTGTTTGATGATGAAATTCAGTTGAAAGAATTCGTTCAACTGACCGACCAAAGAAAGGGACAATGTCGAGAAGGTTATTCCCGAATAAGAATAACGTCTTTAACTATTTGGTGAAGAATTGGGGTGTCGACGAAGAATTTAAGGGCTGCTATGCTGATGATTATGATACCCTTACTAACGTACAAACCGCCACTAGAGACCATTACTCTGTTTCAGTTTTCCGAAAAGATGAGAATTGGCGAGGAAAACCTATGGACAGATTTGAAAGGAGGCCTGTACCAGACCTTATTGCCTGGGAAGAAAGTGGAACATTTCATTATTTACCTTTCGAATTGCGCGCAAATTTACCGCGAGGGCCTTGGGACGAGCTACCTGAACTGTTCTTGCCATCAAGGGTGCTTGATTTAGCGTTCAGAGTTTTCCGTAAACCGGAACCTGCTCTGCTAAAACAGGTAGCCTTTCTTGCCTGGATTTCTAACCAAGAGGCGGATAACTACTTCAAGGAAAGTGAACGATTAGTTCAAGAAACTTTAAATGATGATGCAGTTAAGGAGAAGTGGGTTCACCACAAATTATTCACTTCCAATACTAAGCAAGAGCTTGAGGCCATGTGCGTTGCTAAAGGGATAAGCTCTGTCGGAAAGAAGCATGAGTTGGTTGCAAAGTTGGCAGAAGGAAAAGATGCAGATCGCGATGTTTCTATGTATGACGGAATTTTAAGTAATGTCCCTTCTTGTGTGAGTCAGTTGAATAAACAACCAGTTCGATACCTAAGGGCAGTCTTGTCGCATCACGGAATCCTTAGTGTCGGAACAAAGGAAGAGCTTATTATCCGCGTTGGACTTTTGAAATGTGGACAACAGCAAGCGGTATTCAGCAGAGAGAGAAAAGCCTTGGTAGAGCTTATTTCAATGTTCAAAGAATTGCTTGACGTTGAAAGAAAACAAAACAGGCAAGGTCTATTGACAAGAAAGCGAGCGAACGCCAGTAATGAAACGTCACTCATGACGACAAGGGAAGCAGCAAGTGCCAAGAAAGAAACTATATGCCCGCCTCAAAAAATGGAAACACGCACTGTCACTGAAACACTTGATTTCCTAGAAAAAAAAATCGTTCTGGAGGAAAAAAAGATGCAATCTGTTTACAGAAAATCTTTCCAGGCTTCAGGGAATTTCGGAAATGGCACAAGTGCAAAAGGGCAAGGACAGCCGATTCTTTCACAAGACCGCGTTCGCAACGAAATCGTAAAGTTCCGGAGAAAATAAAAGAATCTTTCAACAACATGGCCAGTGACGTTGTGGCAGTTGGAAGCAAAGTGAAAGTGTTGTGGACAGAAAAGGAACTGAAAGGCACAACGTTTAAGCCGGGCTGGTACGAAGGAGAAATACAATGGCACGACGAGGACATGGACACAGTAGGCATTCTCTATCGCGAAGACCTGAAAAGAGGGGCAATGGTAGTGTACGAACTGTGTCTTACCCTTGCAATGGCAGATGGCATCTTTAAAATTATAAGCTAATGTCAATTAGCCCAGTATAGGGACTTTCTTTTATTTGTCCTCGCATAACTTTTTTTCTTCGAGAACGCAGCTTTTCTTCAGTAGTTCTCAGTATTGGCAGAGTTATTCACAGCCCTGTGAAATTAGTCTATTTCCATAGGATACACTTTTCATGTCAAGCAAATAATGATGGCGTCCATATCCGTACAAAAAAGTTGCGTTCTCAAACGAAAACGGATAGCAATGGACCTGGCCTTATTTCAGTAGTTGTCTTTGGCGTAAGTTGGTCATTTGCGTGGTACTGAACAAATTCTGGATTAACCTTGGCGATATATATGTGAGGTGCTTTAAAGGCAGGTCAGTGAAGGCACCAAGTACAGCAGAAAAAATGGCAGCAAATCTCCTAGAATAATCATGTCCAAGGACCAACTCGCAAAACATTTCATTATACAGTTTGTTCCAGTTTATGCAGTTTACAACGAACACAATCTATGCTTTCCAAAATAAACGCGAGCTTTAGAACAGTTACTTGGCTTGTAATTTTGTTTGACACGTTTGTGGTGACATTTGTAGTTTATTATAAAGACGCTCCATCAGACTTAGTCGTAACGAATTCGTCGGATTTGCTAAATATCTGGTTTTCTAGTTACTGATCACAAGTCAGGCAATAAAAGCAACTTTTACATATGCAGATGATACATTGTAGTTACTGTAGGTTGAAAAAAATGACTTTCGTTGTCCAATCTCTGGAAAATGAAGCAGAACGAAGGAGATTTCCTGATTAGTTTAGTTGATTTCCATTCCTTCTAGAGAGCAAACATAAGGTTAGTAAGGAGAAATAAAACGAGTTATAATATGGTATGTAAAGGTTTAGCTAACCCTAAGAAATCCCTTAATTTCCCCAAAACAGACAAGTTTCTTTTTCCTTATAGCCATTATCATTATTCATTCAAAATATTTCCCCGTTTCTGATTAGTTCAAACTACATGCATAATTCACCATAGCCATTTGCTGTTGACCAAATTTGAAAAGAATCTTTGTCATATTGAACCCATAACGTAAAACGTGCAGCCCGCTGCAGATTATTGAACCGATGACGTGCAAATGACGTAAAAAGTGCAGTCTGTTGCAGATTATTGAACCGTTGACCGAGAAAACCTGGGAACGCGATTGTCCTCTCTTAAGTGAGCGGAAAAACAGAGAGCAAAACGGCAAAACTCCTTTAAGAACGGGGAAATATTTTGAATGAATGATAAAGAAATTATTGAATTCCGCTTTCTTAGGATATGAACAATTCTGCAGATCTCGGAGGGTGTTATCCACATCGGCCTTAGGCCTTTCTTGATCTGCAGAATTCTTCATATCCTACTCAGCCTCATTCAATAATTGCTAATTATTAAAAACTGGATCATTGGATAATGCAATTCGAGAGTTTTCATTGGCTAAACCATCATGGTATATGACCCATTATACCATGATCTACAAAAATGGCGAGCGTATGCGTGAATTTTTGGGCCTTTTTGTTTTTATTGTAGTCTAGTTTTCTATATTTTGTGGGCGTTTTTAATAAAACAATTATTCCACTCGCGCTTGTTGGATATGAGATGATACGCGCCTTGTTGGCTATCTATCATCTCATATCCAACGCGCGCTCATGGAATAATTGTTAAATATATTATACTCGACCGGATCTTTTATAATGGTACATATCATGTACACTACATGAGGCACATGATTCGAGAACACTTTTAGTGCACACTACATGAAGTATAAAAGGACGCAACATGGAAAGATCGTTATTTGACCACTGAAAGATTTAAACAGTCTGAATTCGAGCTATTTTGCTCTGTTAACGTCAAAACAACACAAGGAAACAAGGAAAAGTAAGATTACCGTAAGTGGTGTTTATTTTTATAGCCAAATTCACTTAAAAAGGAGTTCGCACAGTCCGGCCACTAGCGGTAGGTTTTTCTTGTCGCTCAAGAGTGAAGCTTCAGCTTGTCGGCTAGCACCGCCAGATCACAGCCTCGAGGAGGCATAAATTCATGTTCGTTTGTTCATATAGGCGTTGCTAAGTCGAAAATCTACCTCCAAAAAAAACACGGAAATTCCGAAGGGGAGGGGGGGTTCACGATTATGGAATTCTGAGGGCATGGGGGGGTAACGCATTTTGGAATTTCCGAAGGCATGGGGGGTTAAAAAATGGAAGCCGTCCGTGGTTGGGTATGGATATTTTCTGGAATTGCCCATTAATGTCAAAAACTGAAGGATTTAAATGATGCACAATTGAATGATTGATCTCTAATGTATCCATCAGCAGATTCATTGATCGCCTGAATGAAAATTATAACCATTTTAAAACGACTTAATCGATTAGTTAGGGAACAATATACCCTTTACAATCAAACGTTAAGTGAGACAGTGAGTATTCCGAGTCATTTCATACCTTCTGGCCAGATAGTTGTTGATGTAGTCGCCGTATTTCGCCCTCGTACAACACTGAGTGAGTTAGAGCACATGTGACCACGTGGTCCTCCCACATGCCCCTCTGAAACATCAGGTTGCATCCTGTGACTTTGCAAGTTACAATCTTCTGTGGACATGAACTCATGTGGAATGCAACCTGACTCCTGCAACCATAAAAGTACATAATATAATTTTGTTCAATACACAGAGTTAAATCTCACAAAGCAAAGAATGCATGTTTATATCGATTGTAACTGGATAAATTCTGGAACGAAGTGGGAACATTTTAGTGCTTTTTTTCCGGCCAAACCACGAAGTTCATAACTTGGACGAAAAAAAGCTTTACTTACTCAAAGTAATTTTACCCCTTTACTAAAAGCTTCATTTCCATGATTAAATTTCAAGTGGATTTCAGATTGCCTGCTGGCCTCTATTCTCTAATTTTCATACCATAGGTGGATAGAATCACGAGAGAACTGGATGCTAGCTTAAAACGGAAGACTTGTCTGGGTAGAAGATAGGGATAGGGCTGTTTGCTTCGCTCAGTAACCTCACACCACGCCCCCTGGCGCTTTGCGCTCTGTTCGTTCCCTTTTTGTCGTATGCTTGAATAGAGAGGATGTGCACAGTATAACAAGAATACTCTCTTACTGGTAAACAACCGCCTCCCTCTATTGAAGTACGACACTGTACATATTTTTAAAAACATTCGATAACACAAAGAAACTCAAGATAATTGAATTACCAAAGTAGCTTCTGGTTACAGCCTAAGAGGCATGACAGCTTAGCCTGACTTGGGCACTGCAGTTATGATCTTCGGCCTCTCCCAGTTGCCCTTTCCATCCACAATCCTTGTTCAAACATTGAACTTCTAGACTGGTGATAATCCTGTCCATGGCATAGCTAACTGTTAGTGCCTCTCTGCCAAAGTGCTGCGGTCGGCATTCAGGGCAAAGTGCCTTAGTTTTGTTTTTTTTGTTCCTCCAGCTCAAGAAGTCTGGTGTAGCAATTTTTACATGCTGAATGCCCACATGGCAAAGTTACTGGTTTCATTATTGTCATAGTGGTGAACCAAATAAACCAGAGAGAGAGACATGAGTTTAGAACATCGTGTTATCAACACACTCAAAGAACTAGAAGTAATATGCAAATACAAGAACAGCGTGCGAATTACCTATACGAACGTATTCTCAAACCTTCGTTCACATGACCGGAAACTGCGAATATTTTCGAAACCGGAACTGAATATTACATCCCCTTTTTTCCAAAAAACTCTGAACCTTAAGTTAACATTCCTGACACCATGTCGTAGCGGTGAACCAAATAAACCAGAGAGAGAGACATGAGTTTAGAACATCGTGTTATCAACACACTCAAAGAACTAGAAGTAATATGCAAATACAAGAACAGCGTGCGAATTACTTATACGAACGTATTCTCACACCTTCGTTCGCGTGACCGGAAACTGCAAATATTTTCAAAACCGGATTTGCTGAAAACAAGAAAGCAAGATCAAAATCTAATCACTGTGAATACTACATCTTTACTACAATAAGAGCAAGTGGGGAGGGCATCAGGAGGAAATTCCCTTTCTTAGCTATACAGTACAACCTCTCGGTATAAAATGGCCACCCCTATAAGGCCGCCAATATACTATAGTGAGAGTTTTCCATTTTTTTTCCAATCTTACCGCTTAAGCAGCCACTAACCATTTCCCGAGACCGATGTATAAATAAACAATAGTCTCTGTTTGGCACGAAAAATATGCTCAGATATTTGTCCGCAGACATTATCTGTTCCGAGAAGCAAACAGTTTTCCGAGAGCGTAGCACCAAGAAAACTGTGAGCCTCGAGGAACAGATAATGTCCGCGGACAATTATCCAAGCATATTTTTGCCCCAAATATCATGTTTATTATCCTTCAAATCTTTTACGTAATGTGCGCAGTTTTGAAAATGGGCCCTTTGCAGCTGGGGTCAAGTGACCACAATTTTCCTAAAAATCTTTTAGATTATGGGCTATAACTTAAAGAATGCCAGAAATGGAACGGGCACATCAAAAATACCAAAATGGCAAAGTTTGAGGTCCCTAGCATTAAAGAGTAAGATTGTACGTCAGTTTGGAAAATTTATAGTACATCTATGGAAATAGTTGCTGGAGAGCAAGGCCTTGTAAGGTTGCTCTCCAGCAACTTTTTCCATAGATGTACTATAAATTTTCCAAACTGATGTACAAACTTACTCTTTAATGCTAAGGACCTCAAACTTTGCCATTTTGGTATTTTAGATGTGCTTGTTCCATTTGTGGCATTCTTTAAGTTGCAGCCCATAATTTTATGAAAAGTAGGTCGCATGATGGCTTAGGCGCAAAGGGCCTATTGGGGTATATTTAACAATTAGACTACGAGCCTGAGTTTTCTACAAGCAGATAGTCAACGAGGCGCAGCCAAGTTGACTATCGCTCGTAGAAAACGAGGGCAAGTAGTCTAGTTGTTTTAGTATAAATTTACCATAGCGTCATTGCATAAAAAGAAAAAAAATGTCAAATACCGGTAACGCATAGAAAAGAACTGTTTTATTATGTTACATCAGGATCAAACGGGATGCGCGATATGCACTAATGCGTAACTGTTTTTCTATCAGCAGATAGAAAACGGTAATATAGCCAATCAAATTCACGGATTCACAATAGACTACAGTAAATTTATGCTAAAATCGGATATCCCCCAGTTTTAGCTAGGGGATATTCGGTCCTGTGACGTGTTTAGACCTATCGGGCGCGAGCAAAAAGATTTAATGGATTATAATCTCGGATATCCCCCACTTTTAGCTGGGTGATATTCTGGCACGTGACGTGTTTAGACCAATTGCGAGCGAGCGAAAAGATTTGATGGATTATAATTCAATATAAGCAACTGCTGTGACTGGTGTTAGGTGAATTTTAGGTAATATAACTCTCGCATTTTTGGGTTTGATTTTGTTCGAATATCAACCTGATTGAGCCCAATCATTCAGTGTATCGATTGCCAAACATTGCAATTGGGATCAATGACGTCGATCCTAATCTTTCTTCTATGTTACGTAAACATAAAACATCAGCCTAGCAAAACATACAACAATTTCTTCATATTTCTGCGCTGAAAGTGTCAATATGCGATAAAATCGCTCTAAACCACTGTCAATCAGCCTAAGTAACAAGTGTTTCCAGGGGGTTTGGGAGCAAAGAAAGACTGAGAAAGGGGATTTTGGGTATTTTGCCTGCGCAGAAAATGGGGCGAGAATCATTGTCGCCCTGTATTTCTTTGCTCCTGAACAGTACAAAAACGCTTGCTATGCAGGTTAACTGTCTCTGGAAGCAATCCGTGCGATTTGGAAATTGGTTATCCTGTCGTTAGGGCGATCATACATAGTCTATTTAAGATTGAGGTTTGTTTTTAAACTCTCCATACACTGCATTCCAAGTTTCCAATCAGGGGAGCTGTAAGCGCACAGTTGAAGACATGGTTATCCATTGTTATATAAAGTATTATGGTTAAGTGGGGGGACATTCGGGTTAGACACTGACACAAATATAGTTTAATGATTCTCTTCAGGAGAAACTGCCTTGAAATTGTTTTCATCCCTAACAAGTAACAATTAACTAAAAGAACAAACCCCAGTCAAACCCCAGTCAAAGCCCTATCAACCAGCCAGCACTCAGAGTCCAATAATGTCTTTTCTATTGTTTTAAACTCTATACGGCTAAACCGTTTTAAGCAGTTACCAGGTCACTATTCACTTTGGCTGTTTTATAGGACTTCAACTGTAGCATTCCCGTACATTATATCTGGAGGTGCGGCCCCCTCCCCCTTCCCCCCCCAAAAAGCATTTCAATCACCATAAAGAGGTTTAAAGTTTCAATGTGGTAAACTTTAGGAGTCAAAAACATCATTAAGGATATTGTACCAGTTGATTACTCAAATTATGTAACTGAGAAAATTGCAAATGCGCGGGTATTAACGATAAATCAACCTGGGCACAGGCAATAACAATGACATAACTCAGTTCACTGTCATATGAGGAATGGACCAATAACAATGATACGAGGGCAAGCCATAGAAAGTTTAAATTCATAGAATGAAATATTCTGAAGTTCCAGTTGAGCTAGTAATACTGGGAGTTCAAGCAATGAGAGTGATGCGACTGCGGCTGCATTTATTCCTTTTTTCTCTAAAACTTGGCTCTAGTAGAAGATTTAGGAGTCGTGTTGCAACTTAATCCAGAGTAATCAAAAGCAGGTCAATTCAGTTTGCATGAATTCCAAGACATGGCATAGTATTCACCCATATCTCTTGTCTTCATTCCTGTTCGGGATTTTCGTGTACCGTAAAATAGGCGAGTGTACATACATATTCATATACAGTTAAAACCCTTTTGGTTGCCCTTCGGGTTCGCCAAAGACTTCGCAGACATTTTCTTCTGTACATAATGGTAATGGTAATCATAATGATAATCAAAATAATGTACAAATGCGTGAAGGAAAGTAGAAAATTTGCCCCGTTTACTAGAGATACAGTTGTAGCAGTGTCAAACGATAGAGTAGACTGAACTTATGTGTAACTGTTTTATTCCTCTTTAGCATTCATTCAATTACACCGATAGTGGTAATGGTAATCATAATGATAATCAAAATAATGTACAAATGCATGAAGGAAAGTAGAAAATTTGCCCCATTTACTAAAGATACAGTTGTAGCAATGTCAAATGATAGAGA
>JAHPZR010055744.1:40000-45222 GCA_019787425.1 Platygyra sinensis | reverse complement strand
CTAGTAAAAGGGTGCAAAGTTATCGGGGGAATTAGGTGGTTTTCCAAAAAAAACCTGATAGTATGTAGTGGGGATCAAGAATGCCGAGGGAAATTTCTCGTACCATGGAATATCGCAATCTGGAACACTGACCTATTCTTCAAGTACCGTGGAATTTCGGGTTCTTGAATACTAAGCGATTCTCGTAGTACCGTGGAAAGTCGGGTTCTAGAGTACAGATCGATTCGTCTAGTACCGTGGAATTTCGGGACAAGAACACCTAGTGAAACTATGCGTTCTCACTACCGTGGAAAAGACAATTTTTAGAAGAACACGAAAAAAAAAAACCGACAAATTGTCTGACCGCGCGCTCGTATACGGTACGTTCTTATTTGCGGCAAATCTGAAAGTATGAGGAAATTTCCGGGTGTCCCCACGCCGCGTTTCAATGACGTATCTTGACATCGGATTTTCCATGTCACGGGTTAAGTCCGAATCGGAACGAATACGGTTCCTGACACGCGGTGGATACGTCGCGTGTCTTGGAACACGGTACGTCCGGGTTTGTCTGTATTCTCGAAGAATACGGGTCCGTATAGACCCTTTGCATAAATGGCGCCTAAATTTGAATAACAATACTTGATACATCCTTAGCCTCACATTCATGTGAAATTTCCTTTGTCTTGAAACATGAATGTGAGGCTAAGGATGTATCTGGTATTGTTATTCAAATTTAGGAGCCATTTATGCAAAGGGTCTATTGTGTGATATCAGCAGCGCGATACGCCTAATTTCACACAGTGGCCCTTGCACTGAAGCTACTGAGGCCTACAGAAGAGACGAAGCAGAGGACATGCCCGCTGGAAAACAGTTAAAAACAACTGCTTTAATCCTTTCAAGCAATACTGATGAGCACCTACCATACCTCCTGAATCAAGTGCAAGTCCCCTTCCTTCAAGGCCCACTCGTGTTAGGCGCCCTCCAGCATGGATGAGTAGCATTTTGTGCTCGATCATGCAGATGCTGATCTATGTAAATGACTCTATGTCAATTTATTTGTTTGTACTTTCTAGACATTGGCAATTGATTATTTGGGCATTAGCTGTCTGTAATATAGGGAGTTTTGTATTAAGTGAAGGGAGGATGTAGTGACGTGATAGTGTCACGTGACTTTTGCACCTATGTGCTTTGTAGAGTCCGCCATCTTGTTAACAGAACTGTTGTGTTCCTAGAGTATCATGTGTTTTTCCTCTCTTGCGAAGCTACTACACCTCGCGTTGTTGCGAATGCATGCATTAATGAACCTGGGGCAGTATTTAAATATGATAGTGCTAGATCTTGCAGCTGTGATAGTCTTTTTAGACTGCTTACAAGTTGTAATATTCGATTAAAAAATAAAAGTTAAACATGTTGCTAGAAGTGCCGAAATCTTAGCAAATGTCCAAACGTTTCGGGACCTTGCCCTTCATCAGTGAAATGTTCGTTATAAATTGAGCCACGTTTCCTGGTATTTTGTTTAAAATTTGAAAGTTGCGTTGTGCACGCGCGCGCGAACTTCAATTCAACTAAAAATCAGCATTGAGGCCGCGAGGCCGCGTGGCTGGCATGTCCCGAGGCGAAAGATGAAACGCATCTCCTGCATCTTCCTCTATTTGTTAACATCGCAGAGTCTGATCCCACGGACCAGCACGTCCGCAGCGGTGTGCCCGTTAGAACTGAAATGCTCTGCGACAGGAAAACCAGGCGCATTCTTGTTGATGCTTCGGAGGTGTTCACCAAAACGTTCCCTCAGAGTGCACCCAGTCTCGCCGATGCAATTATGGCAGGGCAGCGACGGCAGGAGATGCAGTAAATCAGACCAGAGGACGAACAAGTAAAGGAGTCTTTGATGGTTAAGCGATCTTTTGGCTTTATTTGCCGCTAAAACAATGGAAATTTTACTTAGCTTTGCCATTTAATGTTGGTCCAATATTAGCCCATGGTCTTCGCTAATCTGAAAGTTTTCAACCATAATTTTGTCAATTTTCAAGATACTTGACTCAAATTTTCAGAGGAGTTGCATTATGTCTTAAAACTTGAACTTTGTCTTCCTAAGTTTTATATAAAATGCAAAGAAATGCATAAATTAGACATTTTCTTTCAGAAAATGGCGTTGCGTTATATTTTAATGGCAATTAATTACCGCTGATCAACTAATCAACACTAATGAAAAGTAAACTAATGACATATCATTGGAAGTCCACTTATTTAGCCTCAAAATAGGATGTTGCGCGGCAAAATTGGTTAAACGCGAAAGAATGGTCCAATTCTAAAGTAAACAAGTCAAAAAGGGCTTTTTTGAAGCCACACATGGGTTCGAATCCCGTTGAAGCCCTGATTTTTTTCAGGCTTCTTCTTTCCAATTGCTTAGATTGGAAAATTTACTGCGATGATCACTCTTCACATTCATCTATAACCGCAGTACAAATATGAATTATTTTCATATATACTTCACATCATTTCACTGCACGGGAAAATATGAACTCAATAAATTGACCTTGCTCCCAATGTGTGGCTTCATAGCTCAGTTGGTAGAGCATCGCACCGGTATCGCGGAGGTCATGGGTTCGAATCCCGTTGAAGCCCTGATTTTTTTCAGGCTTCTTCTTTCCAATTGCTTAGATTGGAAAATTTACTGCGATGATCACTCTTCACATTCATCTATAACCGCAGTACAAATATGAATTATTTTCATATATACTTCACATCATTTCACTGCACGGGAAAATATGAACTCAATAAATTGACCTTGCTCCCAATGTGTGGCTTCATAGCTCAGTTGGTAGAGCATCGCACCGGTATCGCGGAGGTCATGGGTTCGAATCCCGTTGAAGCCCTGATTTTTTTCAGGCTTCTTCTTTCCAATTGCTTAGATTGGAAAATTTACTGCGATGATCACTCTTCACATTAAAAAAAAAGCGTGTCTGCGATTTGCCATATTCAATTTCAGTGAAAAGATACAGAACATTTTTGAAATAGGATTTTAAAAAATATGGAGTGATCGTACAAAAATCACTCTACTTTACTTGATATATGTTAAACTAGCTACTGTCCAAATTTGAGAGCGATCCAACAAATTCCCTTTGACTTGTAGCTCTTTAACATATCCCCTCCTGGTGAAAAAAATTGTTTTGAGAAAACAGCGCTGGAGAAATTTGCTTGTTTCGCAAACAAACTCCGCCCACAAACAAAGTCAACTGTTTGTTTGTTTTTTTTTTTTTAATTTAATCAACAATTTTTTTTTTATTATTTAAACAACAACTAGTGGGTTCTCAGATAGCATAACTGAGCCAATCAGCGCTTGGGAAGTCTACTTCTGTTCGCCTCCTGGTGAAATTTACGCGCGTAATCTTCAATCAAACCTAGTGTTTCGCATTGCGCTCAAAGCTGAGAGATTTTGTTTTTTCGCTGCTCGTTTCTTGTTTCCTTGAAGGTGTTGGAGCAAAATGGGGAAGGCAACAAGGGGGACGACCGCTAGGAAGCAAACTAAACTGGCTAAGCGGGAAAACGCGGCAGCTTTAAATGAACCGATAAACTTTAGAGAGAAAATGATTATGGCGATTTCAGAAATCGGGCATGTTTCACTTTCTCCCTTGATAATAATAGTGATATTCTGATGTTCATAGAAATTATTTTTTAATGGTAAGAAAGCCTTTCAAGTCCAATATCACTGCCGTATTTGTAAGATGAACCGCAGCATTTAAGCCATTCCTTCACGCGAAATAGCAAGACTCTTCTGTTTATTTATGACAGATTCGACGGAAGCTCTTTAGCGGATATGTTGGAGAAAATTAAAGCACGTCGGGCTGGATAAGAAGAGGCAAGCCAGCCAGAAAGAACATGTACTGTTATTACAACACCTTTCCCAATTCTCGACTCGATCTTTTGCAGGCTTGATCCCATAGACGTGTATATTTCAACTTGTTCGCTCATTGCTGTATTTTAGTTTTGGTTCGCGTTTTTCACTTCTTCGAACTGGTCCACGGATATTTCCATGGTCTAGGTTTATTCATACCGAAAAGAATAGACAACTTTCGATATATTAAAATTCAGCATGGCAGCGAGGCTTAGAGGACACAAACAAATGAAATTGAACGTGCATGTTTATTCATTTCTTTTGTTTGTGTCCTCTAAGCCTCACTATCAAGCTGAATTTTAATATAATAATAATAAATAATAATAATAATAATAATAATAATAATAATAATAACTTTATTTAAGTGTCGTATGTATTTAGCACAGCAGTGCTAATTGGGGACACTGTAAATAACAACTGAATATTTCAAATAGAACATAAACTATTAAGAATCCCAACTGGCGGGAGGCTGACCAGTTGGCTATTTACACAACGCAGTCGAGGAGTTGAACTCGGGCGTACCGAGAACAAATCCATATACCAGCAGGGTGGAGGATTTGAACCTGGGACCTGCAGATTTCAAATCCAGCGCCCTAAACCACTCGGCCATGCTGCCTCCCAATATATCGAAAGTGGCCTATTGCACCAAGGAAGATGCTTGGTGGCTGATCAACTGAGTAGCCAATTCTCCACATCTTTATAATCCCGCAAAAGTCGTCTTGGTTGATTGCATAACTTTATCATAGAACTGTCAATCAAGGGGTAAACTTTTACTTCCGGCGAAAACGTAAAACCGCGATTTCTCCGCCAATATTTGGTCTTTTTCAATATATTTTTTTAAAAACTAAAGATCACACTTCGACCAATATTTTGACCCAAAAATCCAGATTTGAAGAAAATTATCGATCTGAAGGTATTATGTAACCCCAATACACTAGGAGTTTTGATAACTCAACCAACAAAATCGAATTCGTTTTTCGAGAAAGCGTCATTGTAACTTTGCTGATTATTTCTGCTGTATTAACATATTATCAGCTGAGCCTTTAATATGTTCTCAAACTAGTGATATTGGATTGTAAGTTACCAAAGTTACCCAAGCGTAATATAAGGGTTTTTATCATATAGACACGATTGTTTTACTGGAAAATACACCACTCGCAGAATTCATACACCCGGGACTCGTGTGGCGTATTTTCCATATCCTCATGATCACTGGTGAAGCTATCGATAATTTCACTGATATCAAGATTGTCTCTTAAATTATACTTAAATTCGTTGGTGTATGATCGAAACATCTTTGGGTCATCCTCGAAAGTCTTCGGCAATCTTCGGCAATCTTCGGAAAGTG
>JAHPZR010055744.1:7500-35000 GCA_019787425.1 Platygyra sinensis | reverse complement strand
TGAGGATGTCTAAAACTCTAATTTATGATGCTCGTGGTAAAATATTAAAGATATCTAGTTAAATGACTATTATGCTGTTAAATAATATGTAGATTAAGGCCAGCCTAAAAGCGTAGGTTGAGAAAATTGGAAAAAAAATGAGTTAATTATTGACAAAACCAAATACAACAGAATTTCCATTCTTGTACTATAACGGCTAACATTTGAGAAAACAACGGAAAATAAAAACGAAGAACTCACGTAAAAATCAATCTGAAAACAAGAAATCAATTAATTTCTTCGCCGCGTGACGAAATATTTATACGGCGCTGCAAAAGAAAAATGAAAGTTCTAAATCAAAAAGATGACAAAAACAAGCCATTTATGTTGAGATCAGTCTTATTTCAAGTGTGTTAAATTAGTGGCCATTCAGTTCTTTTCTTGGCAGTTCTGTAGTAGCTGAATAAGACTCCCAAAAAATATTTGAACGAAGTGAATAATCTAAGTAAGCAAAGCGCATGAGGCCGCAGTAAATTAAATATGCAGAAATCCAGCGCGCAAGTACTGTTTTTTTTACAAAGTGGTTGCCTAGCACGTGACTCAGATCTTCTGAGAGTCTCCAGACTCCAGTGGATAATCTTCGTTATGATGCTAGAATTTTATGCCGAAATTGATTTTAATTAATTTTACAACACCAGCTAGTGCAGTGCAGTACAGTACAGTGCCAAAAACAAAACAAAAAAAATAGTTGTATATCAACTTATGATCCCCTTTGCTAATGACCAGAAGCTCGTCACGTGCTAGGCAACCGCTGTCTCGTGTGAATTTGACTGGCTTTACAATGCCAACTTCAGGTAAAAATAGAAAGTATCTATCTATTCAAAAAACACCTTGAAAAACTGGCTCTGCCCAAATTTTTCTTAGTTGCCCAAAATGTTTGGGGGCTGCAAAAACCGGAAACCGCACGTGAAAAGTCTGTAGCACCCAAGGTTCCCGGGCCAAGGTTTGGCCAAAAGTGCAGGCCAGGAAATAAGACACGACTTAGTTGAGTAATCGAGATGAAGGATAATGGGTGACTAAACTGACATTATCAATTCGTTCGCAATTGTTGCTTCGGTTAAATTGTTATGAAATGTTATGGCTATATATATACAAAAGGAACTTTTACGGTAATTAACCGAAAAACTCTTTATCAACGGAATTCAGTATATCCATGTAGAATTTGGTTAGTTATGACTTGCTTCTGTTTATGTTAAAAATTGAATCCACGACCCGAGGAACAAATTCCGTGCCATTCCTTGTTTTCCGTCGGGATCATTTGCGGCACGGGATCATTTGCAGTCCAATTTCGGGATCATTTGCGGTCTACATTGGGGATCATTTGCGGTCCAATTTGGGGATCATTCCCGGTGTGGGGATAATTTGCGCCAGTGGATCATTTGCGGCGCTGTACAGTATAGTATTCGAAATATGTAACCATTCAAAACAGTCGATTTATCTCTCACAGAATGACTTCTTGATACTCCTAACCTTAGTTTGATGTCAAATAAATCCATCTTTTATAACTGAAAGTCGAGTTCGACCTTAAAGGAGTCCGTTGTGTTAACATTTTGTGTAGGCCAGGTTACATAGCATGTCGAAAGATGTCGCCTATGCATAGCACGTAACACTGAAAGCGGGTGTAAGCTCTTATGCTACAATAACTAGAGTTAAGGGCCGACTCGGTTGAGATGCCTTCGTCTCCTACTCATTGGTCTTCAACAGATATAACCCTCAACATACTAAGAAAAAAAAGCCCAATTTGAACACAAATTAGTTTCACTTGATTGTAAAAACAAATAGTTGTTTCAGACTTAGCATGTGTTGAATCTCTTTGCGGTTAGACATCTATTTTATGGTGTTAAAAAAATGTAGTATGCATGTGTATGTCTATCTATGTACATTGTATCATATATCCTTAAATTTTACTGCATATAATTTATGAGTGGAGAGGGTGTATACTCACACGGTAATATCATAAGAAGAACATCGTCATATGCATGGCCAAGGATTATCATTTCGAGGAACACAATTGCGATCACGGAATCAGCACGAGAGTGATAATAACGATGTGGGGTTTTTTTCATATTCGGAAAGTAGTCGGTCAGAGTTAAACTACTAAAAGCGAAATGCCAAACCTGACGTAGACAACTGAACTAAACTGAATTCAATTGGTTCCATTACTTTAAATAACGTATAAACTATATTCTTTTCGGTTACAATCGTAAAAATCAACAGTGACGAGGAGTTTATAGAAAAGCGGAAATGATTGAAGTAATAGATCATAAAATGATCACAAAATACTTATGCAATAACTGTTAAAGTGCTACTGAAACGAAATTTTCGCACGTGAGATTCTTGCTTAATAATAAAGCCGGATTGAACCTTGAAAATACTTTTTTCTCGCATACGGTAACCGAAAACTGCTTTTGTTGAAGTTGACTGGTTGAGCCTAGACTTGGCGGCCATCTTGGCGCGGCCAAAACAACATAGTGACGTCACTGGTTGTACTACTCCCATGCCTCGCTGAAATTTAGTGATTATGGGAGAAGAGACAACTGTTCAAAGCCCCCCAAAAAAACATCTTTAGGACATCTCAGAGCTGCGAAGCAGTTAATAACAGTAGCCTTAGACCTGAAGAGGCGGAGAGTTGATCCTGCGGCCTTTCAGTCAATTCTAACTTTTTACTAACCGAGCGCGAGGGCCGTACTGGGGAATATTGGCCCGAGGTCGTGGCAGTACGGACCGAGCGCAGCGAGGTCCGTACAAAAACGACCGAGGGCCAATATTCCCCAGTGCGGCTCGAGCTAGCTAGGTTAGTAAGTGGTTTCTTATATGGCACTAGTGCTTGTTTGTTTTAAGTTAAAACGCACTTCCAGTCACTTGAATTCAAATGGCTTCCTCCGTGTGTTATTGATGACGCGAGCAACTCAAAAAGAACAAGCTACCACGAGTTTGAAAACAAATTCAATGAACCTAAATCATGTTGAGTATAAACAAGGCTTCAAGAACGATTAGTAACGGAATTTGCCAACAGCTGCAGTTTGCTGAAATTCGGAAAATGGTTTCTGTTGATCCTGCATGGAATATTTTAACTTGCGCATCACAAAATATGGATGAAGAAATGTCGAAGTTGGTTGCTGTGAAATCATTCAAACATATACACATGAACAGCTAATAAAGAGGCAGTCTTCGAGTCAATCCTTCGTTTCTCTCGATAACATTTCGAAGCTTCTTTTCATTCTGGAAAATTCTGCGCTGAAAATTGGAAATTTATGAGACTTGTACTCTTGTCCGTGTTTCTTGCATTTGTTCATAAAGAATATTTCAGTGGACAAGAAGTGGTCAAACTCCTTCGCAGGTAGGGTTTTAACCTTCTAACTTGTCATACCGTTACCTAACAATTAGTGGAGAAGAGTTTTCAGATCAGTAGCCATCTGCTTAATTTTGCTTCTTTATAAAATCGTCAATGGCCCCCTGACTTTCGCCGATGCCATGCTAGATTCAGTCTCTACATTAGACGTTTCCAAATCTTCGGGATAATAAAATTCGCTTCGTGAAAATTCGTCTTCCTCGTTCTTTAGCTCTGTAAAGTAACAATCTTTTAAGTAGCTTCTCTGCGAAGAATGAGAGTATTTACACGTTTTCTTTTCGTAGTTTTTGTTGCTAATTTTGAATTTGTCGGCTTTCGGAAACAGAAAAAATACACAGCTTATGACCGTTTCCATGGAAACGGTCCGTATGGCGAAATCCTGACCAAGGAAGAACCAATCAGAACGCTCGGATTTACCTCAAGCCTCTCTTGCCATATAATAAAATTGGATATTTCCAGGATGCTTTTGTAAGCAAGCAAACGAGTGCGAGTCGTTAAGGTCATTCCACTGAAATAGAACCTACAGTGAGATTTTTCTCAAACTTTGCCAATTGGCTGTTTATAACATAGGAACTTAAATTATGAAATAAAAATGAGGGGTCCTCATGTTCGTTTAGGAGCAACAGCACCTTGTTTATTCCATATAAATCCTTATAATAGCACCATGATTATAGTCACGATTGCTTGCTGAATTCACGTTTCCGACGATTGTTTTTTACTCAACACTGAGAATTGGCCCATATTATTTTACATAGGGAAATTTATTACTCAATTCAAAACAACAGAAAAAAAATGATAGGTCACCGGAGTCGTTTTCAAGAAAATGATGATTTACCTTTTTGGCGAGGTCCAGCCGTAAACAAAAAGCCACCATTTTCTAATGCGCGCGCGTTAATCACGCGTAAAATTATGCGCAGTAGGGATGCGCAATGCAATACTGGGGAATAACCTTAAATCGCAAAACGATCGGGACACTTGGTCAAATAGCGATCACTCATTTAAACAATAGCTACGCTTATAAAGTAAAATAGGCATGAAAACAAGAGAAAGCGGCTTTTGAAAATATTATCCAGAGTGCTGCTACACGAATCGCAGCAACAACGCTTCTAGTCTTCGAGTCGCTTTGCTTCGAGGAAACCGGACGCTCACTGCGGACAAGATTGTGCTACAGTGACCTTTAACTGATCTGGTTGTATCTGCTACATCCTTCAAGTTATCACAACAGGAACGATTTTAGAAACGCTCGTCTTTCATATGCACGTAACGAATTTAAAGCTATAAAGGCAAACTAAGCTGCACGAACCCCGTGTTTTCAGGAAACGGGCCGGAAACGGGAGAAAGCGTGACAGTGTCGGTGGCGAAAGATCATATATATGTTAGTTCAAATTCTGAAAATAAACCTTCGAAATGAGTGTAAACTATTGATCGACGTTTGAACGAATTACTTTGAACTTGGATACTAATAAATGAAGATCTTAGGCATAGTATACATTAAAGAGCTCAAAGTAATCCATCGGTTGTGAAATGTTGCATTTGGGAGATACGTGTAAAAGAGAAGCGAAATATTCCCGCTTTGTCTACACTGATACGTAAGCGGCGATAAAGCAAACCCGTACTGAACACCACAATTCTAGTTTCAAAGATGCTCTTTGTCTATCACAACAACTCTCATTTATTAGTATCATAAAAAGATGCCCTCTGTCTGCAATCTAGTACTCGCTGCAAAGCTTGTGGACCGTTAATAATTTCGTGATTGTGCGGATGGCTGATGTGCTTACCGCTTTTAACTAATGCAGTAAAGTTGCGGAGGATATATATTCAAACCTAGTTTAAATAGACCTTAGGTAACAGTGACAATGCAAGTTTCAGATCCAGGTCTTGATATAAAAGTAGCCACACTCGTCTTCGAAGTCTCCGATCATGCATTCAAGATGTTCGAAAGGTATATACTGAGCTGTTCTAATCTGTAACATTCATTATAGTTAATCTACACCCTGTGCCCTATAATTAACAATTATCCTGCGAAATCGCGCGAAATATCGTCTGATACTTAGCCGACTCGGCCTACGGCCTCGTCGGCTAAAATCAGACGATATTTCGCGAGATTGAGCAGGATAATTGTTTTATTATTCAACAAATTGATAACAAAACTGATTTCCAAGCTCGTAACATTTTTAAACCTTTCTGTCGACATTTTTTCACTTCACTTTTCCTTCCCACGTACGAAGCTACGTATATCGCCGGATATCTGTTACCTACGGATGACAGATATCGAGAGCATCATGACCATATTTGGATAGTGTCACAATTTGTTGAATAATAACGTCTATGATATGTATTTTCTGTCAAGGCTGGACAGATATTACAAGGTAGAAAACTAGATGGTATCGACAATATAAAGAATAAACTTGATTAAATCAAGTGAAAACAAGAGAGAATCTCTAGCGCTTCATACGTGAACACAACCAGTGACGTCACAAGGTCCTTAAACTCGGTTCCAGAGCCCGGACACAGTTTTGCTCCAAAAAGTCGATTTCGGCGACTAAAAACAGCACTTTCCGTTAGGATTTGACAAAAATAAAATACACCATGATTTTAAGCAGGTTGCAAACGATACAATGGGCAAATAAAAGAGGATACGAAAATTTCGTTTTTATTAGCAGTGTGTTGTCATTTGCCTTCGGCAATAGACTCTACAGGAACTTCGCTCCTTCTTTTCTTCGTTCTCCTACTCGATATTTTATGACCTCTTCCTAATCTTTGCTTTTTCTGTTTTTTTTTTCCTACCTCTTCCACTAATTACTCAGCAAAAATTCACAAAATGATATTGTAATGTTTTCAGGTGGTTTTTATTCTGATGACCTTGCTTATGTGGCCGAAGACTGCAAGAAATGTCCAAATGGCTCTTATGTTCCATATGACCAAACTCCAGGAAAATCAGTCCTTGACTGCAAGACATGTCCCGAAGGTAAAAATGTTGTGGTACATAAATGTCATTTGCAGACGGGAAATACTTTGTCCAAGTCAAGGACACTTCAAAACCGAGGGTAAAGTCATCGCATCAGATGACACCTGTTTATTTTACAAGTTTTAACTGTTTTATTTGTTCAATATAGGAACCTTGGACGGATGTGTCGCCAAGTTTTTGTTTGAATATGTACACCATCATAAGCTTTGAATCGGTTGGCTCTTTTTTACACAGCAAAGTAATCTCCTTACTTATATGAATGAATAAAATAGCCTCATGCACGCTATAAAACGAATCAAGAGGTTACCCAAGTAATGGTATCTATAACAAAATTCTCGATCGTGATTGGTTCTCCGCGCGCCTATTTGTCACGTAATCGGCGCGCGATCACGTGGGTGTCCAGTTACGGGTGTCCGATTTGAACTTTTTGTAATCGGACACCTGTAATTAGATACCCACGTGTTTTTCACGTCAATTACGCGCGCTTTAATGGCTTCCTTAGCAATATTTTCTACAGTTTTCAAAACTTAGGAAAAGCGCTACGGACGCTTTCGCTCACTAGAAGTTCTTAGAAGACATTTTTGATTTCGAAATTTTTTATAGATACGATTAATTAGTAATTGGACCTCGTGTCGTATAATTCAGGGAGTAATCGTGCTCGTAATTTCAAATCGGCCTCGTGCTTCGCGCTCGTCCGATTTTGAAATTACTCGCGCGATTACTCCTTGAATTGTACTCCACTCGGTCCAATTACTGTTATTAATTAGCCAATTATGGTAAAGATTTCGCGATTTGAAGCCATCTGATTGAAGTGCCACTAACCCCCCAATTTTTTTCTTTTAATAAAATCTACTAGTTTCCCTGATTACATCAGCGTAAAAATTGTCTCGATTGATAAAATCCTTGCGTTTCTGCAGGCGTTTGAACTCGTGATTTCTATGTTCAAGACCACGCAAAGTGGGATCTGGGTCGGGATACTAGTGACGTCACTTCGGGAACCGAGCTGAAGGACTCAAGAGATTTTCGACTGAGCTCAGAGGGCTGTCAAAACATTTTTGGGTTATTTGTGATTCCTATTTTATCGAAGCCGAACAAGATATTTACGTGAAAGAAATGTATTATCTAGCATTACAATTTGAAGTCTAGCTACCGATTTGGACGACTGGCGATGTACATTTCTTTTTTCCATTTCGAAGTGTGGGTCGCCAGCGGAGATCAGTGCCGCGTGGTAATTTTTTGCCAGGATCAGGATCGACAATTTTGCCGGTCCATTTGGGTTATAACGGTACAAGTAACGGCAGTAGAGTTAGCTTACAGGTCTTTAAAAAGTTATAAAGATGTCAATGAACACGAAGAGTCGGTAAGTTGGCTTTAAGGAACGTGCAGATTTCGGATTGTCAAAACACTTTTAGATTCACACACTAATTTCCCCCTAAATACAAGTGAAAATGCGATGCAGTCGTGTCCACTTCTGCCTACTTCGCAAGATGATTGAATACAGTTTTTAACATGAGTGATAAGCTATACAAATTTGCATATTTCGTACCACTAAATCATGGCAAGTCCTTCGTTAGGATATTGAAAAGAGGTTCGGTATAGTATCATTAAATGAACACATTTCTACTTCACTGTTATTTTGAATGAAATGTCCATTTTACGTACGCAAATAACCTGGGAGTTCTCGATTTCGGTTGACTGACAATCGCATGAATTCTTCTTTCAGCACTACGAACTCCGTCGGCAGCTCCAGAGTCAAATCTTAATCGTTTGATTCACTTTTTCTCGCATAGTAATAAATGCTTGATCCATTCTAAATTTGAAATTTAGATATATTTCGTTCCCCAAAGATGAAGCTCAAAGAACGAAAGAATTCTGTATTCACGTATGGCTATTGAGATACACGGCAGGATTATGTACCAGTCAATTCCAAAACCGCCCATCCCCCCCTCCCTGGGCAATCCCCGGGCATTTGACTCGCGTTAAGCTCCGTACAGTGGGGAATTTGACTCAAAATGAGGCCCGCCCGGTGGGGCACTTGACTTTCCTGTCAAACCTAAGCTTTTGTACATTATGTTAGTATTTTTTTTTCAAGCATTTTAGTGAGGCAAAAGCATTGAGCATTATTCGAGCATTTTAGTGGCATTTTCCCGAGAAATTATTTTTTTTCCACAGAATATAGAAATAAACATTTTTATGAGAAAATGAAGACTTAACTTAGCTTCTTCACCCAAATGTCACCGAGAGGGGACAAGGGATTAACAGAACAACAGATCATTCAGAAAATTATCTTTTGATGTATTAGAACTTTTACATACGTTGTTGTTAACTTGTTCTTTAGCACTCTGAACAGTTAATTGTGTTGAGTCGTTAAAATTATGAAAATTTAAAAAACCCCGATGCATGAGCATTAATCGAGCATTTTAGTGACATTTTTGGGGAAACCGAGCATTTTAGTGGAAAAACTGGAGCATTAAGGTGGAGCATTTTAGTGGGGAAATAAAAGCATAATGTACAAAAGCCTAGTCAAAACGTCTGTCAGCGGTCGGAAACAAAAGGATCTCGCGATTCTTTGATTCAGCACGTGAGCCGCGTTCTCGGGTCATTGCTCTTGTCGATTCCACGTGGGTTTTTCTGTTGTTATCGTTTTATATAATTATATCGTGAAATATGATACCTTTGTTTAAAGCGTGGAGCGAAGACAAGCTGAACAAGAAATTCGTAGTGGCTGAAAATTTTGCAGAACTTGTTTCCAAAGGTTAGCGATTCTGTTTATTTCCAAAGGTAAGCGATTCTGTTTTCCCTGGAGGTTGGGGGATTTGACCCTCTTTGAAGCTCTAACGGGTGAGACATTTGACCGTCTAAACTGTCAGAAAAGCGGGGAACTTGACCAAAATTTTTTAAAAAAGCCAAATGCCCGGGCTTTGCCCGGGGGGGGGGGGGGGGAAATGGGCGGTTTTGGAATTGACCGGTACATTACAGCTTCCGGTGTGCGTGTGTTTTTATTAAAATCCACAAATACATAGCTAGTTCATCAGTTGAGGCTCGACAATCTTAATCGCTTCGTTGTATATGTAGGACCTAGATTTCGTTTACTATTCGTTTAAAAATGTGTCTATTTCGAGTTAAAAAACCGATGCGTTTAGTTTACCGTGTACTTTCATGTGATGGACTTGGAGGATCGATTGCTTGCGCTTGGAATAGTCAGATGGCTTCCAGCTTATCCCAAATTTACGTCGTATGCAGTGCCATGGAAATGTCAAGCTTTCCACTAGAGAAAGAGAAGAACATACAGGCCATGAAAAAACTATAGGTTTTTATAGTAGCGGCGAACCCGAGATCCGAAGAAATCCTCGACAGCTCCCCGACTTTCGCTTCGCACAGATCAGCCCACTTCTTTGGTCTTTTTCTCGTTTCTGGTCGAGTTTCATCGGGATAGAGGTATCAAATGAAGTGAAATACTCTACTCTGCGTATCCTGTATTGCTACAGTCTCCAACAGCACATCTTCCTTGCATTCTGCAACGATTTTGACACACACTATCGTATGCTCGCATATAATCATCTCAGAAAGAAAACATTGTTATTCCCGAAATGACGTCAGAAGCCAACTCGTCCCATTCTCCGCTTTTCCTCGGTCGTGAACATGGAAATGTGCAAAATTATAAACTTTGAAAATTCGTAGAAAATTAACAAAAATAGCTTCAACGATAATTTTTTCACAGTGGTGATCAGGAGAAAAAGGAAATTTATATTAGCGAAAAAAAAAATTGGGGGCTAGTGGCACTTTAAGTAATTGCCCCAAATTATTTTTAACATAACTAGCTGCACTGCGTTCGGATTGAACATTATCTTTAAAGTGCCACTGCGACGAAATTTCATATTTCTTTTTCCCACTTTTTTTTAAACAGAATAGCTAACCATCATGTACGATGTCCTTTCGTCCAAAAAGAAAAAAAAAGAAAATACTTCCTTCATTAAAATTTCGCCGCTCGAGAAGTGAAATTTTTCGTCCGCCATTACTCGAAAGTGGTTCCAGTTGAGGCCGCTATTTTCGCAGCGGCATCTCTACTTGTGACGTCATATTCCTAACACGAGATTGATTTACCTTTGATCGCCGTTGATATCAGTCGAGTTTTTATCTTAGTATTAGCGAAATCTCTGTCGATTCAGAAGTTCATTTTGGGTAAAGTTTGTCTGAAAGCAGTAGTGAAGGTTGCTCTGAGTCTTCAGAGGCTAGCTTCTGCTCGGCAAGTGAAGATTTCCAATCATACGATGATAGTGCCGAGCCAGATTGCCACCGAGAAGAAGCTATACTAGTACGCTGAACAAATAGCTGTAGAGGAAGAAGAAGAGTCTGAGGACATGCTTCTAAGTCGATTTGCTGACGAGACAGATCTACCAGACTGGTATTTTATTTGGTTTCTTCGTTTCGATTCTTTCTGCTTTTATCAATGCGTCTATTTTTGTAAAAGAGCTTCTGAAAATTCCAAACAGTTTGTTGCGAAGGAAGTTATGTTGAATTCGATCTGTCACCGTTTTTGAAAATGCTGTTTCGTAGATATTGCACGATTTAAATTTCTGTAATTTGGTCAATTGCCAAAAATAATAAAAAAGATCGAAGTGGTAGTTTTAGTTCTTCAGGTATTTTAAGTTTATTTATATATATTTTTGGAGTCAACTGTTAATGTTATTTTGAATTTTAGCTTACCCATACATGTACATGTAAGATTATGGTGATAGGTATTAGTGTATATATTAAAAGTTAAAAAGTTTTACAAACTGGGAGCTAAAAGTTAAAACTTGTGAGATATTTCGTCCGTTTTTTTCCAACCGGACTTCATCAGTCAATGATATGAATGTTAAAAAGATGAATTTTAAAAAGGGGTTTTAACGCCTCTTGGGGGTTAGAATTGTGTCATAGATAGCTGCTAATTCGTAACCATTGTCTCTGTTTAACGCCGGTTTCGTAAGTTTAATTTGAATAGCTTCTATTATCCTGCGTTTGAAGGTGTTAACTTCGGTTGATAGTACTTTTGTCTTATTTGGGTCCACCGAGTGGCCCTCCATGCGACAATGCTCGTAAATAGCTGATGAACTTCTTGATTGGTGTTCTTTCACTCTGATTTCCAGAGAGCGGGCCGTTTCGCCAACGTACTCCTTGTTACACTTCTCACAATGGATCTGGTACACAGTACCGCATTTCTTGAGATTGACAGTTGTGTCCTTGACACGTACCAATTGTGATCTTAGAGAATTGACGGGCTTATGAATAAGTGTAACCTCGTGTGACTTGAACGCTCTTTGCAGGCGTTCCGAGATTCCTTTGATGTATGGCGTTGATGCATAGATTTTCTTCTCATTTTGAGGCTCTTCGGTATCTTCTGTTGTAGATTTTGGATGTGGTATTGTTAGCATCCATTCTGAATAGTTATTCATTTTTAGAGCTTGCTTGACGTGCTGTGTTTCTCTAGTTCTGTCATCGTTTTCCGTAACCAAGGTCTGAGCTCTCAACATCAGGGTGTTAACCACAGCTCTTTTGTGTTGTAGATGATGGTTTGATTGGAAGTTTAGGCACTGGTCCGTGTGCGTAGGTTTGCGGTACACGGAGATCTTGGTAGAACCATCTTGGTTAATACTCACACAAGTATCAAGGAAAGGAATCCTGCCATCCTTTTCCTGTTCCGAAGTAAACTGGATATGTTGGTCAATGGAGTTTAGATGTTCTGAGAAGGAATCGATGGCGTTTTCGTGAATCTTGGCCATCGTGTCATCCACGTATCGATACCACATAGTTGGAGGGGTGGGGGCGGTGTCCAGAGCTCTGCTCTCAAACTGTTCCATGTAGAGATTGGCCACTACCGGGGAAATCGGAGACCCCATGGCGGCTCCTTTCTTTTGTTTGTAGAATTCACCCTGGAATGTGAAGTATGTGCTCGAGAGGCACATCTCTAGTAGAACAGATAATTGGACGATATCTAACGGGCATCTATCCGGTAAGCTCTGGTCACTTTCCAGTTTGGCTCTGACAACTGGAATGGCTTCATTGATCGGAATGCTGGTAAACAGTGAGGAAACATCGTATGAAACGAGTTTCTGTCCAGGGGGTACTTCAAGTTCTGCAATCTTGTTGACAAAGTCTTCACTGTTGACGATGTGATGACTGTTGAGGCCAACAAGATGTTTCATAATCTTAGCAAGGAACTTGGCACTATCGTACATCACGCTACCAATGCTCGAAACTATTGGCCGTAGCGGTACGTCTTTCTTGTGAATCTTGGGTAGCCCGTAGAACTTTGGGACATTCTCTGTTGTGGGGTACAGTTGATTGTAAAGATAATTAGGGATTCTCTCTTCTTTGCGCCACTCCTTCAAGGTTTGAATGAGTTTGTTTTTGATGGCTCTGGTTGGGTCAGATGTCAGTTTTTCATACGTATTGGTATCGTCTAGAAGAGCCTTCACCTGTCAATCTCAAGAAATGTCAATCTCAAGAAATGCGGTACTGTGTACCAGATCCATTGTGAGAAGTGTAACAAGGAGTACGTTGGCGAAACGGCCCGCTCTCTGGAAATCAGAGTGAAAGAACACCAATCAAGAAGTTCATCAGCTATTTACGAGCATTGTCGCATGGAGGGCCACTCGGTGGACCCAAATAAGACAAAAGTACTATCAACCGAAGTTAACACCTTCAAACGCAGGATAAAAGAAGCTATTCAAATTAAACTTACGAAACCGGCGTTAAACAGAGACAATGGTTACGAATTAGCAGCTATCTATGACACAATTCTAACCCCCAAGAGGCGTTACAACCCCTTTTTAAAATTCATCTTTTTAACATTCATATCATTGACTGATGAAGTCCGGTTGGAAAAAAACGGACGAAATATCTCACAAGTTTTAACTTTTAGCTCCGAGTTTGTAAAACTTTTTACTTTTTATTATGTTTCCGGAGCAGGAAACAAATGTTTTTTATTGTAGTGTATATATTGTTCGTTGGAGTTTGTTGTCCAGCAAGAACAATGTAGATGTTGCATGGAGGTTGATAGATGTCGTGAAAGAATGGCAGAAGTTGAAAAAGATGATTAGTAAGTTCAAGAGAAAATTTTCTCTTGGTAAGTTACTTTCGCATCCAGGTTTTGAAAGTATCTCTGAGTAGTTAGGTTTTGGCTACTGCAGCAATAGGTCGCAATAGGGCTTAAAACGAAAGAAAAAATAAAGAGTTTACTACATTGACCACATTGTTTGCTGAAGGCAACACCACAGACACCTGAGACAGTGGGAAACCCCCAAAATTGGAATTTTAGAGGGGCAACAGCAAAGTCTGGAATCACCTCTTCCTAGCTGCCTGTGCTGCTAAAAAGTTCACATTGATGATCAGAATTTTCCAACTGGCCATCAGTGGTCATCAGTGGGGGGATAACTATATTCAGGACTATGCCACTGTCATATATTTATCTCATTCCCAAATTAATGTTAATTTTGGCCAAAGCAATTACACTGACGGAAAATTCAGACCCCTTTTGCCAATAGCAGACTTTTCATCTTGACTTCTATTACCATAAAGAGGAAAACTGTTGGCAACTGCACATCACTAGCTTCTGAAGGAAAGGTTTCATTATGTTTAAAGCTGTAGCTTAAGTCAAAAAAGTTACTTTCAGACCCTAAACAGCCTAAAATATGTGGGGCAGAATATGTAGGGGGTGCTTGCTTACAGCTGCATGTAGTAATATTCTTCTTTAAAGATCAGCAATGAAAATGGCTTTTATAGACTAGTAATGAACAAATCCTATCAGAACTTCCAACTGGCTAAAACGCCAGAAATTAAATATAGTCCTTGGGGAGTGTACTGCATGCTACTCAGGGGCTCCACAGTACACCACAGCAACTCGATAACGTTAACACTGACTGTGTGACTGATTGTATTTCGAAATATCCAACTCATTGATAAAATGAGAGAATGTCACAGTATTCTCTGTTTTTTGTTTAGTCCTCCTGTTTAAAAATACATCTAATTGCAATATCAACAAGGCCTGGATACATTTAAAGAGAAAAATAAAGAGAAATAAGAATGGGCCCTTTGCAGCTGGGGTCACGTGACCATATTTTTCCTAAAAATCTTTTGTATTATGGGCTATAACTTAAAGAATGCCAGAAATGGAAAGAGCATATCAAAAATACCAAAGTAGCAAAGTTTGAGGTCCCTAGCATTAAAGAATGAGATTTTATGGCGGTTTGAATTTCAAAAAAAATAAGAAGATTTGTATGGAAATAGTTGCTGGAGAGCAAGGCCTTGCTCTCCAGCAACTTTTTCCATACAAATCTTCTTAATTTTTTTAAAATTCAAACCGCCATAAAATCTCATTTTTTAATGCCAGGGGCTTCAAACTTGGCCGTTTTGATGTTTTCGACACGCTTTTTCCATTTCTGGCATTCTTAAAGTCGCAGCCCATAGTTTTATGAAAAGTAGGTCACGTGATGGCTTAGCTGCAAAGGGCCTATTAAGCAAGACTGATCAGGGTTTAATGGGCAATGGAAAACATGGGAAGTCCTGGAATTATAAATCTTCTTTTTCCAGGCCTGGCAAGTCGTAGAATTTTTAAAGCTCTATAGGTAACACAGTGAGGGATTATTTCAAAGATACTGCCACCCCTCATTTCTTGAATGTTGCAATTAGGTGTATAGTTTTGATTAAAACTGCATTTTGTCAAGCTAGACACCCCTTCCCTCCCCCGTCATTGTTGTTGCATGATAAAATGGCTTAACCTTGCTGCCCTAAAAATCCCAACAATCCACATTACCCGTAAAATTACGCATGTATCCAGCATAATAATCAAGGTGCACAAGATGAGGACGAGGAAACTGACGCTTAGGAAACTGAGTTTAAACTGCCATTTTATTCAAACAGATTTCGCAATGAGTACAAAACTGTGGGACATTTGAGCTTATTTTAGGTCAACGGAAATGTACACAGCAAAACGTTCTAACGAAAACGAGTTTCCCTCACAACATTGTCTCTATCCAGCGAAAAGAACAGCAATTACCAGATTACATAACGTGAAGGGCGCCTACATCTAAGAACTCATTAAATTAAAGAGTGGCCAGCTTCTAGGGATGAAACTTCTGGTGACTGTGAGAAATGTTACAGTTCATTTATGATCTATATGGAAAGTAGATATCGAAACCTGTGTTTGAGAAAAAAAAAAACAGTAAATTATTTCCGGTAGATCTGAAAATGTTGGAAACCATTGAAAGGCTCTTCGGTAAACATCTTACGAGTGTGCCACATGACTGGCATAAACAGAAGGGATAAAAAACCAAAATACAATAGCGCAACGATATGAGCAATACCAAACTTGATGACTTACTTGTAGATATATTTACAAATCGCAGAGATGTCTGGGACTTAACATATAGGATACTTCTACGAAAAGCTGAAAAGACTTCATGGCTAACACAATACTGAAGCTTAGATAAAATTAAAAGAGGCTTACCTTGCGGTGTTGTCGTTTGTTTCCCTGGCTCGATCTTCCATATTGTAGGAATTGAACCAAGAATAAGCCGACGACGACAACCTTCTATATTAAACGCTCTTGAAAAACATTCTTCCGCGAAATGGACTGACACCCGCCACAAACTTTTCGCTCGGGTTGAAGTTCGCGCGGTGAGTGTGCACGAATCTCAACCACTTATCTCGCTCACTTTTTAATCCTTGTAGGACTAAAATGAGCAGAAATACCTGCATTCATATCTGATCTATTGCTGCATCCGTGTACTACACATCGATCGGGTACGATTCGATTCGAATAGAGCGCTAGATTCACGTTACGAAGCCAGTTAACTGCGAACTACATAGAGATGTTATAACAAAATTCGGCATGTGAGCCTAGTTGGTTAGGAGTATGACCTCACAAAGCAGCAAGGCCTTATGGGGTTGCAGGAACTTGATTTGATAATGGCGGACGAAAAATTCTCGGGAAAAATCGTAAAAAAAAAACATCTTCCCGCGCTTGTTGGACAAAACGGCTTCGACAGGTGAGTAAGTACCACTTAAAGATTCAGAAAATGCAAAAACAATGAATTCGAAAAATTTCGTCGCAGTAGCACTTTAAGGACAAAGCATGTTTTAGTGTTTCAGAGAACTCCTGTTTTTAGAATTCTCCTTTTAATCGCGGACTAGTTGGCCTAATAATAAAAGTGCGTTAAATGGCTCTTTTTCGTTAACAAATCAAAGAGCACTCTTCAGGGAGATTCAACTTGAAGGGTTCCATAGAGTTCATTTTGTTGGAAAAGATAAACGATTCTCAATTTCTTATCGCAACCATATATAAACCAGGGAGCTTAAGAAACCACGACGGCGATGCAGAGGATAACGCGGTCGATTAAAAAATGAATTTATATTTTACCTACGAATCTCGCGGTACCCTAAATGCAAAGAAATGTACCAAGAATTATAACACGTGCACAGATTGTCTTCTGCCCATTAAACCTTTTCAGTGTTTAGCGACGTTGCCGCTGCCGTTGCCGTCGTGGTTTTAAGCTCCCTATTGTATCCGTGAACTTTTGTTCTATAATGACGTGTGTTGCCAGGATTTAGAATTTAAAACTTTTTTCATTTCTTTATTTTTACCAATTATCCACGAGACTACACCATTCGCGGTATAAAATTGACTTTTTAAAACTTTTACAGCTGGGACATGTGCACTGACCACATTTCTCTGCTGAGTTCTATTTTAAATCGGGCCTAAATTAATTTAAGTGTCATTGTCAGAGAAAACCGGGCAGAACCAAAAGATCGAGGTCGGCCGTTTACCTTCATCTTTTCACAGTATAAAAGGTATCCGAAAAGATTAACAACCATGATATTTACCGAGGTAGGCGTTCGTTTTTCTTCGAGATATTACCTCATCATGATTTTGGCCTCTCAAGCGGTCTAAAATGGCCGAAATTTCGGCCAACTTTAGGTAAGCCTAAAAGATACTTCGTACATATTCCAGAAACTCTTATTTTCGTGCGATAATATTTGGCCCCTTATTAGTTGACTGAGATATATTTGAATTTTTTCACGTTAATTCTACGGTTTTCACGAGGTGCCAAATATCATCGCCGAATCGTTAAGGAGCGTGACCTAAATTTTAGCGATTTTCAGGGAGTCGTTTTTCAAAAGTGCGGCAGTTTATTTCCACAAAAAGACGATTTTCTGATAGTCTTTTACATTGACTTCAATATTCAGTTTAGTTAAAATTGGTATCTACAAGCAAATCGGAGTAATTGGTCCCGCAAAGTCCAAAAAAAATCATCGGTCAGACATATTTCCCGCCAAATGTTTAGCGAAGAATATCACCTTGTTACGACTTTCTGCGCTTGTTATCCATGATTTGCTGAAAGATCTGCACAAAATAGTTAGCTGGACTGCAAAATAGAATATTTAAGCTGTGACATCGGGATTAACTTACTCAAACATTTCAAAATCGCCCAATTTATGCCATTATCAAGAATAAATTTTCCCGCGAAAATTCTATTTTTAACGTCACGCTGCAAAAACAAACTGGATCCTCAGTTCGCTGCCTTTTTGTTTTTATGTAGAACAAACTGCAAGTTAATAGTGAGCGAAGCTTTACCCGAAATTTAATTTTGGGGCTACTGCAAACGTCTTGTTTACATCGATTTTCTCGCTTTCGGAAGGCGTGACGCGTTACAGATTAAAAGGTTAGACGACTGGGCCGCAATTTCGATGTCACTTGAAGGTTTCTCCATGGTTTTGAAAACATTAACTGTTTTTTCGGATCTGAAAAGTCGTCTAGCAGTGCGGGTGGTGAGTCAGTTTTTCCTCAATTATTAGCATGCAAACGAGATAGTGGAGGACAGACGTCAGAGGTGGTGTCTAATTTGCATGGTGTAGCTGGATGTAAACAATGAGGAAACATAGGTTACGACGAAACTTCCCTGCTATATCCGGCCAACGAAATGATCATAAAGGACAGACCACTTATATAAACATCTCAATACGTGTAATCTTTGCTGGGCCACGATCTTTCTTTCGTTCACTGTTGTCGTTTGTATCGTCGCAGGTTTGTACACCGTCTGGTTTTTCGTTTCATTTCTTTCCTTTATTAGCCCGCGCACGCAATCGACCTGCGACCACTTGCTATGAAGCTTTTAAGGTGTCTCGAGAACTCAGACCCGGAAATCTCTTCTGAATTTAGCAGAATTAATCGAAGCACTGAGGATCCACGGTAAAAAAGAATATCCGAAACGTCACGCAAGGCACCTTGCGCCATTGTAACTATACTTGGCGCAAATGGCTACTAAGCATAAAATAAATTTGATAAATTTGATTTATACTGATAAAGCAACCAAACAATCATTCGAATGCTGAGTATTATTTCCGTGATCTGAGCAGAGGAATCTATCACCTTTAGCCTACGGAACAGGCGTAATATTGTTGGCGTATTTTTTCTTCTCTGTTTGCCTAAATACGCAAAACAATTACGCCTGTGCTGCAGGCTTATCATCTGGGGATCTTTTTCTCCCTCTCTCTGGAAATTCTGCCTATGACATTGTATCGACGAACAGTAAACATGACTCCTAAAAACAATCCTTGTCATCATTTTTGAGTCCTGAGTTTTCCTGACATGCAGAAGTGAGTTTTTCGAGTGTGAGCTTTTGATACATCCAGAGGGTCTCAATTTTACGGGTCTGAGGTCTGGGTCAGGTTACATGTAAATGTAAAAAATAAAAGCCACCTTATTTAAACCTTAACTCTTTTTTCTTTTAATTATCGTGCGCCGGCGAATGATGACTTAGCATGTGCTTTTTCATTTTAGAGCTTTCAAGCTGATCAAGTATCCTTTATTATTCTGAGGAATTAAGCTTTCAAAAGAGGTACAATCTGACTCTGAGATAACATCTAGACTGAGCTTGTTGCTTTTGAGCCAATTTGGCAGTGTGTACCAGTAGGGATGTGCGTTATTAAGCGTAAGGATGGCAATGGTACTTCTTTCCGGCCATATCATAGTTCCACCTCTACACCCTCCTTGAATGAGGTAGATAGGATAACAACACTACCGTCTGAACAAAGATCGTTTCTTTTTTAACAATCCATTTCATTGTTTCGTTTTATTGTTGACAATCAGATCAGTTGATCCATCTTGCTTCTGTAGATATCCTTGAGCTGCCATCCCATTTATCTTAAAATGTATTCAGCTACAGTTTGGCAGGGTTAATGAAAATTAATTTCCCTGCACAAGAATTTTTTTTTTCATGTCGGGTAAGCATCTCACAACCAAGGCGGATTTCAGTACGATCCGTGGAAAATGTAATCCAAGTTTACGTTCGTGGATCACAAACATGCAATCTCGTTCTTTATGAGCTTTTAAACAGTTGTCAATAGTAGCAGTAAAATAAACAAGAAATTATCAACACTGATTTGGTGCAATTTCATTGCATTAAAGTGGTTTTGTGGTGAATATTGACAGGAGCAACAAGAAATTACTTTTGTTGAAAGTAAAAGTTTCAGAGCGGAATATAAGACCGTCGGTGCACAAACCTGCTACGATCATATAAACGACAAAACTGAACGCAAGCAAGATCTTCACTTGAAACCCGTGGGGGGGGGGGGGGTGGGTACTTAACAAAGTTTAATACGGGGAGGCTCCGCCCCGAGGTCCAACCCCTTACCCTTTTATATACCATTTTGGCAGAAAAGGTACCCCTTTTATATACCTTTTATTGCAAAAAGGTACCCCTCTCACATACCTACTTTAGGAAGTCTTGTTCTCATTTTCATGTAGCGCTTAATAAATTAAGACACAGCCATAAGGGGCATCCGTTCGAAAAATTATAATTAAATATATATTAATCTGATCCAAAATACTAATTTTTAGTAATAACCGTTAAAATACGCTGTATTTTAAAACTAGTCCTAAAAAATATCTTAACATATCAGTATCCCATAAATCCGCGCTAGCTATAGCTTCCTTAAAACCAAAGGTTGAAGACTAATCCCCTCTCAAACCACTATTTTCAATCCATGAGTAAAATCCTCAATTCCATAATTACCGCTCTTTAAGATGCTTATACAATTATCTTCCAGCATCCCAACTAGATCTAATTTTCGGATTTTAGCTTTAAACTTAGTTAAAAATTCCGAATTCCTGACTTTCTTATCTAACTTTGACGCACTGCTAGGCGATTTTTCTAATCCGAAAGAACAGTTAATGTTTTCAAAACCATGGAGAAACCTTCAAGTGACATCGAAATTGCGGCCCAGTCGTCTAACCTTTTAATCTGTAACGCGTCACGCCTTCCGAAAACGAGAAAATCAATGTAAACAAGACGTATGCAGTAGTCCCAAAATTAAATTTCGGGTAAAGCTTCGCTCACTGTTAACTTGTACTTTGCTCTACATAAAAACAAAAAAGGCAGCGAACTGAGGATCCAGTTTGTTTTTGCCGCCTGACGTTAAAAATAGAATTTTCGCGTGAAAATTTATTCTTGATAATGGCATAAATTTGGCGAGTTTGAAATGTTTGCATATGTTATTCCCGATGTCTGAGCTTAAATATTCTATTTTGCAGTTCAGCTAACTATTTTGTGCAGATCTTTCAGCAAATCACGGATAACAAGCGCAGAAAGTCGGAATAAGGTGATATTCTTCGCTAAACATTTGGCGGGAAATATGTCTGACCGATGATTTTTTTTGGACTTTGCGGGACCAATTACTCCGATTTGCTTGTAGATACCAATTTTAACTAAACTGAATATTGAAATCAGTGTAAAAGACTATCAGAAAATCGTCTTTTTGTGGAAATAAACTGCCGCACTTTTGAAAAACGACTCGCTGAAAATGGCCAAAATTTAGGTCACGCTCCTTAACGATTCGGCGATGATATTTGGCACCTCGTGAAAACCGTAGAATTAAAGTGAAAAAATTCAAATATATCTCAGTCAACTAATAAGGGGCCAAATATTATCGCACGAAAATAAGAGTTTCTGGAATATGTACGAAGTATCTTTTAGGCTCACCTAAAGTTGGCCGAAATTTCGGCCATTTTAGACCGCTTGAGAGGCCAAAATCATGATGAGGTAATATCTCGAAGAAAAACGAACGCCTACCTCGGCAAATATCATGGTTGTTAATCTTTTCGGATACCTTTTATACTGTGAAAAGATGAAGGTAAACGGCCGACCTCGATCTTTTGGTTCTGCCCGGTTTTCTCTGACAATGACACTTAATGCGGTACAACTGAGGCTGATTGTCAACATTTATGTGTTATGAAGTCAGTGTTTGGAGCGAAAATCTTAAACAAGACTGATACAGCCTTAAATTCTCAACAGGTACCGAAACTGACTTTTTCGCTGGATACCGTGCTTGTGTGTGTTTGGAGGGTTATTATCGAACCAATCTATTTGGGGAATGCTACAAATGCGGGCAGGGTGGACTGTTATGCCAAGATGACTACGCCTCTTTGAAAACAGGACACTGGTGGCAATGGCCCAACGAGACATACAAACAGCGCTATAGAGAATTTATAAAAAATCTTTTGGCATCCTCACCGGCATTAGATAATTCCTCCATAAAATTCCCCTATCCGATGCCAACGCCTTACAAGTGCCCAGTAGAAGAGTCTTGCAAGGGTGGTTTGGATTCACCGTGTGAGAATGGGTACAAGGGGCCACTCTGCGCAGTTTGCAAATCAGGATATCATAAGCAATTACAGACTTGCAAACAATGTCCATCAAAGAAGTGGATTGCAGGACAGTTGTCAATCATTGCAACTATTGTATTACTCATCGTTTTACTGTTGGTGTGGAAGACCAAGAGAAACTCTGAAAAGTACCGCGGACGCTTTCTAATAGGCATGTTATTCTCCAAGCTTAAGATCGTCATCGGCTTTTACCAGGTTACTAATGGCTTACTGGAGGTTTTTTCTTACATTAAATGGCCAGGCTCTTTAGACGTTATCGCCAAGTACTCAGGAATACTCCAGATGAATGTCCTTCAGATAGCGCCACTTAACTGTCTATTTCCGGGAATACACATGGGTGCCTTTGGAGACTTGTGTCTGATTATGTCGTTGAATGTGGCTGTTATTGGCACTTCTGGCGTCGGTTACGGGGTATATAAGTTCATCGTCTTAAGAAATCCAAACTTTAATGACGAGGAGAAGTCAAACAGAATCTCACAGACAAAAGAGTTTGTGTACAAGAACTTGTTTTTCTTCATGTATGTTACCTATCTGAGCACGTGTTCCAAGACCGCCAGTGTCCTACCGTTTGCATGCCGGAAACTCTGCAGAGATGAAAAAGAAGAATTATGCAGCGAATACCTCAAAGCAGATTACAGCGTACAGTGCCAAGGAACAAATTACAACCACTTGCTTATCGTTGCATATATTTCCACTGCATACATCCTCACCTTACCCGCCGCCTCATTCATCGCCCTCTGGAGAAAACGAAAACTAGCATTAGCCTCAACAAACAGCGATACAGGCCCTAGCACAGAAATGATCACAGGATTGGGTTTTCTCTTTGAAAACTACCAAACTCATTCTTGGTATTGGGAACTGGTTGAAATGTCTCGTAAGATAATCCTGACATCTGTTCTCATTCTCGTGGAACAAGAGAGCCGATCCTACATTGGCTTGGCTTGGGTCGTCGCTGGAATGTACGGAATGGCTTTCTGCTGGGTCAAGCCCATACAAGATGCGTTTGAGAACAAATTGATGTCTACTTCCCTTGCTGTCACTGTTGTCAACTTGGGTATTGGAGCCGTAAGTCGAATTCCAGCGGAGAATATACCAGGCTTGACTGACCAAGACACAGAGGCAGTGGCATTCAAGATCTTGATAATTGGGGCTAACACGTTAGTGATTGGCCTGCTTGCTGGTAAGATATATCAATAAGAATAACTTTACCCAATGTTTTCACGAAGATTTCTTAGTTTCATGTTTAGTTAACGACAACAGGTTATTAGGGTAAGTTAAGAACTATTCCCCAGCTCAGTAGTTGTGGATATGTTTTATCGTTACGTAACTGGAGTTTACTTGCCTGAACTATTGGGCGGTCTTAATTTATGCATTCTTATTTATAGTTATTTTATCCAAAATATCGGCTACCTCTTTCTCTCTGGATCAATAATTAAAGACATGGTATGTAATTAAAGAGTAGGATGAAATATTTGCAAAACGTGACTCTGAAGTCTGAATAAAGTTTTTGACACCACGTGATGCATCTGGTGATCTAGTTAACCTACGAAACGCATTCATGGCTCTATTGAAGAACCATTTTTCATCAGAAATAACTCATTAGAAATAATATAATGATACTAAAGTAAGCGTCAAACAAGCTCTATTTCTCAGTCCCTATGATCGCTTTCCCTATTCTTGAAAAACAAACTTAATTGAATGGTGTCTTTCCTTCTTCAGTTCAATATCTAGTGTCCCTGTATCAGTACATCAAGGAATGGCGCCAAAATCCGCAGTGGTCCTTTACTTGTTGCCTGGCTTTGCTTCTTCCTTTAAATGACTTGCAAGGAGACGTTCGTGATATAGCTACCACAAACATACTGAGAACCCAACTGGAAACAGGTGCAATCGAGAAGCCCTCCATTGCCTCTTCAGCGATAGATAGTGGAGCGATTAGTGTTGCTCTTAAAAGTGGTGAGGGTGGACACAGTGATGGTGACACAATGCCGGAGTTAAAGAAACGAGCCTGTGAAGTCACTAAGCACAGCAAAACAAAATGCCATCAAGGGGCACAGACAGAGCTATCAAGGCTTCCCGTCCCTGAGACCATGACCTTTGTTACCATGGTACGACATACAGTGGGAGACACTCGACAGAATTCCCTGTGAGTATAAAGATCACGAAAGTAAATCTTAACCACAACGGCACAGAAATGCGTCAATGTTATCAGAGACTCAGCACAGGACGATCTGACACCTGCTAGGCTTTCATGGTAAAATATAAGTATCTAAAAGTTTTCCTCCAATCCGCAACGAGCGAGTCTAATTCGGCAGTATAAAGACCATAACTTTAACACTACTTTCTTGAATTATTTATCGTTTGAATAAGAACCTCTACGTAACCAAAGAACAATGAAACTAGATACTGGGAAAATAGTTAAGGCTGACAGAAGTATACATCAAGAGTATTGATGATGTTTGACTGAACAAAAGATAAATATAAGAATGTTGAAAAGCACTAGCATTAGCCCAGGGAGGGAAGATTTAAGCCTTTGTAGTGCATATTCCAGTTTTTACAAATTCGTTATACTTATTTTTCAGACCCGAGCAATCAGAATGTGAGATGCAATCTGTTGGGAAATCAAGACTATTGAATCAGCAAAGAAGAATTAAGAGGCTGCGATTCTCAGACGTGACTATATTCACAACGTGTAACCGCATTATAACCACAATTGATTAGTATGTTATTTAAATATAAATCAGCGGTACAATCTATATCCAGACAATTTTGAGGCATTATCATTATATAACCTTATATTAATCAATGTTACTATGATATTACATAATTTTCAACGGCTATATAACCTTAGTCAGGGGCGTGGATAGGTTTGAAAATCCGAGGAATTGGTTAAAAATAGCGCACGGATCTTAAACTTTTGCGATAAATTGATTGGATTGACGAACTTAGAAACACAGGGTGTCTAGGATCAGCTGTGAATTTTGGCCTGGACGCCCGACTCTACCTGTCTTGAAGTTCGGATTACGGCTCCACAAGGAAGTTAGAATAATAGATTCTTGGTCGGCTAGGGTCTGTTATTGGAACTGCCTAATTTTACCGCGTATGTCGACTTCCTTAAAGTTTTCGCGAACTCGATCGAATGTTATCCACATCTACCAGTTTAGCGATGAACGTTTACACAAAACTAAGTGAAAAAAACCGTTAAACTATTCATTTTGAAGATTAGGAATTTAAATAATGTCCGATTTCTAAACTACGCCGAGGAAGTCTGGGCCTACCCAGGAGTTTCCTGGATTGTCCGAAGGTGTCTCAAAAAAAAATCTTCCGAGATGGGTCCCAAGGCAGTTTTGATGGTAGAGTAACTTATGTTTGGGCCAAGATTCATTCATTAATGGGTTTTTTGACTTGATGTCACATACTATCAACAATGTTTTGTGGTTTTCGTATGAACAAAAACCCACGTCTTTATATCCATTTATCATGCCAAATCTAGTAAACAAGAATCCATTGTGAACACATGAAAACGTAGGTCTCCAAACGGGCTAATTCTGATTCCAAAGAAGTGTGTGCTGGGGAGCAAGTGTTGGCCTCTGGCATACATTTCTATTAACGATGTGGCAACTTTGGGCTTTCATGTTTCCATGTGTTTGCAACGGATTCTTCATTCGCAAGAGACATTCTTAAAATACTGTCCCGCATCAGCCTCACTTGCAAGCTAGTTCCAGTGCGATACCGGGAATACGAATATGGCCTATTCGGCGTGATCAAGAAAATGCATCTGCTTGGGTAAACATTTGTAAAAAGGCTTTAAGCTGGTGATGTTAATTACCCTCACTTCTCAAAAGATGAATGACAACAATGGTAAAATACCTAATTCTAACCAGTGCGCACAAACTAAACCCTAGTGATTGACACCAAAATGGTCGAAATGTATATAACCTATTTCAGACAAAAACGACTCAAAACCCATGCTCTTCTGTGCTGTTATACATGTAAGTCTTATACAACCATATCCATCCAAGGAAAGAAGGGAGCTAAAACCGACACTTAAAACAGGCATCTTACATACACCGTTGCAGTTAAAATATCCCACAGAAAATTTTCGAACTTTGCGGTTCTGAATTTGAACAAAGAAAAGATGGCAAAAAAGATGGCACGGATCGGTGGATTCAGCCGCTCCTTATTATATCACTTAATTAGTATTAACCTAATCATAATGGTGTAAGTAATATTTAGTCATTTTTGCTATATCATTACTTTACAAGCTAAAAGTATGTTGCTATTTGGTGCTTTCATTCAGTTAACTGATACTAAAACATATCAAACCTTGTAAAGACTACTATTTCAGTGAACGGCTCCGGTCGCATCATAGAGACATTTATCATCTTACATTTAGAAAACTGGTATTATATTCCTTGATCAAATTCCTATCTTCATATAATGCATTGTTATAACCCTCTGATTGGCTCCATAAATTGGAATTTCCGCTGGTTTTGGAAGAAATAATAAACCTATATTTATCACTTTAAACCAAACAGAGCGGGTTTAGTTTGAGCATCAAAAAGTAAGTCATCACAATTTGATAAAATCAAAAGCAATCATGAACTGCTCGCAATCGTTTTCTGGTTCTTCGCGTCAGCAACACGTATTCACTCAGAGTTTTGATTGGTTCACTGAATTGTCTGTTTCCTTTGTGATTGGCTAGAGTGATTACGTTGGTTTTGGTTTCATAACGCTCATTGGAGAACCGCTCTATAATATTTATCAGTTTAAGGTGGCTCAATAGGGTTTTAAGAGCGCGCGCACCGATGATGCGAGCTTTAGTAATGTACGCGCGCTAGCTGACGCAAGCTCATGCAAAGCAGCGAACAAGTCAACAATATAGCTCAAATTACAGCCCAGAAGTAGAAACAGAGAAACCATTTAAAAGAAAACGTAAAGTAAATGATTTGGACCGAAAGGTCTTGTGTGTATTTTGATGAGACCGCCATTGTCGAGTTGCTCATCGACAGAACCGCGTGGTTCGAAAATTCGCGCATGCTCACATAGCGATCTTGGCGAGTTCCTATTCTGACGACGTAATTGCCATTGAGGTGAAAAAATAGAAAAACCCTTATCAGATTTCTCGAATTTCCGTCGGTGAAATTCCTTAAGATTTAGCAGAGAAGTTATTCCTTATTAGCTTTCCTTGCTTTCAATTTATCAGAAAATTTTGTAAGACAAGGTTTTCGCTCAGCCAAAAAAACACAAAAATGCTAAAAACGAAAAAACTACCTTGACAACCCCTACTTTTTTCGATTTTAAAAGTTTCTTCTTGCCAGACTCTACCCGGTTTGAGCATATCAGATAATTTTACCGAAGGAAATTGAAGAAAATTGAAATCAAAGCCAAATAGACGTCAAAAAATGGCGATGTTTGAGTAGTTTTAATTTGAGACTAAA